>OZ007570.1:48985323-49010323 GCA_963931925.1 Onchidella celtica
AAGGGGGGTGAGGGGGGGCTGGGGCGGTTGTAGATAGATATAGATAGATAGATAGACAGATAGGTAGATAGATAGATAGCTAGATAGCTAGATAGATAGATAGATAGATAGATAGACAGATAGGTAGATAGATAGATAGATAGATAGATAGATAGATAGATAGATAGATAGATAGATAGATAGATAGATAGATAGATAGATAGATAGATAGATAGATAGATAGATAGATAGATAGACAGATAGATAGACAGACAGATAGATAGATAGATAGATAGATAAATAGATAGATAGATAGATAGATAGATAGATAGATAGATAGATAGACAGATAGATAGATAGATAGATAGATAGATAGATAGATAGATAGATAGATAGATAGATAGACAGACAGACAGACAGACAGACAGACAGATAGATAGATAGATAGATAGATAGATAGATAGATAGATAGATAGATAGATAGATAGATAGATAGATAGCTAGACAGATAGGTAGATAGATAGATAGATAGATAGATAGATAGATAGATAGATAGATAGATAGATAGATAGATAGATAGATAGATAGATAGATAGATAGATAGATAGATAGACCGATCGATAGATAGATAGATAGATAGACAGATAGATTGGCCTTCGTGCACGTACGACATGGCAGACCGAAGGTTACCAAGAAAAGAGTACATAAAGCGCTAAAACCCACGAAATCTGCGACAAGTCTGCACTTGACAGGCGTCCTAATTGATGCAATTCCAGATTTTATTCGTGCAATTCCCCTGAAAGACCTGGGATTTTTTGTTTTGTTTTGTTTTGTTTTCTTTGCTTTGCTTTCTTCAGCCACATTTACTAAAGTCTCTCTATATATATATAAAATGTATGTTATATCGAGCTCTTTTGTTTTTCTTTTTTGTTAATGCAGTTTCAGTATTTAAGCTTTTCTTTGCTGATAAGACAGAAATTTTGACGGTTGCACATTTAAAAAAAAAATTCTATCCGAGTGAAGAAAAAATACCACAAACGAAAACAAGGGGATCGTTATGGAATAAAAATGCTATTTACTGATAGAGGAAATGATTGAAAGACCTTGACTTTGAGCATTCTGCCTTGTTAGGGAAAAACACGGTATAGGCTAATCTACGGATAATTAAGTTTTCAACATGACTCTAAAGATTGAAATGTATAATTCTTTCTGTCTGTCTGGAGGATGGATGGATGGATGGATGGAATGATGAACAGGTGGATGGATGGATGGATGGATGAATGGATGAATGAATGGATCGAAGGATGGTAGGATAGATGAATGGATGGCTGGATGATGGTTGAATGGATGGATGGATGGGTAGATGGATGGATGGACGGCTAGATGGATGGATGGATGGATGGATGGATGGATGGATGCCTGGATTAATACCAAATTGAGTATGGGGAGCTGGGCGTGCAATTTTAAACAGCTAATATTTTCCTTTGATCATCACAAAAATAAAAGAACCCGAACAAAGAACAAAGAGAGTGAAGCAAAATCGTTTTAGCGTGTTTTTTTTGCATATACTGTTTTTTCCCACAGCACGGCAGTATGATGTTAACCACTCTCCAATGTAATGGATATTGGACGTTTTCGATTTGTGTTCAGCTTTTTAGTTAATATTCTGGTGTCGTCTTGCAGAGATTGCAAAATACAGGAGGAGAAAATCCCAGAACTGCGACAAGCAAAGGGAAATAATGATCCCCTAGGCGTATTCATTTTTACTTGTCGGATTTATACATAGCTTTCCAATCGCTGTTTCACATAGCTGATTTTTACATGAGAGGAGGAAGGATTTTCAGAGACGAGGACAAACGAATGCCTGAAGCTTCGGGAAGGCACTAGAGAGATTTGAAAGGGGGGGGGGTGTGAATGGTGGTCGGGGGGGGGGGGGGAGACATGGATATCAGGACATTTTGTATCCAGGCAGGATTTGATCGCCTTTATTCTAAACTGCGAATTAGTAATACTTGCATTGTGAAAAAATAAAACAAAACAATAACAACAATAAAAATCAGCAATTCATAATTGTTATTCCTTAACCCGATAGATAGATAGATAGATAGATAGATAGATAGATAGATAGATAGATAGATAGATAGATAGATAGATAGATAGATAGATAGATAGATAGATAGATAGATAGCTAGATAGACAGACATGTAGATAGATAGATAGATAGATACATAGATAGATGGATAGATAGATAGATAGATAGATAGATAGATAGATAGATAGATAGATAGATAGATAGATAGATAGATAGATAGATAGATAGATAGATAGATAGATAGATAGATAGATAGATAGACAGACAGACACACAGACAGGTAGATAGATAGATAGATAGATAGATAGATATATAGATAGATAGATAGATAGATAGATAGATAGATAGATAGATAGATAGATAGATAGATAGACAGACACACAGACAGGTAGATAGATAGATAGATAGATAGATAGATAGATAGATAGATAGATAGATAGATAGATAGATAGATAGATAGATAGACAGGTAGATAGATAGATAGATAGATAGATAGATAGATAGATAGATAGATAGATAGATAGATAGATACATACATACATACATACATACATACATACATACATACATACATACATACATACATACATACATACATACATACATACATACATACATAGATAGACAGACGAGACAGACAGACAGACAGATAGATAGATAGATAGATAGATAGATAGATAGATAGATAGATAGATAGATAGATAGATAGATAGATAGATAGATAGATAGATAGACAGACGAGATAGATAGATAGACAGACGAGATAGATAGATAGATAGATAGATAGATAGATAGATAGATAGATAGATAGATAGATAGATAGATAGATAGATAGATAGATAAATAGATAGACAGATAGATAGATAGACAGATAGACAGACAGATAGACATATAGATAGATAGACAGATAGACATATAGATAGATAGACAGATAGATAGACAGATAGACATGTAGACAGATAGACAGATAGACATGTAGATAGATAGATAGTACACCGACAGCAGATCCCTGTAGTCGACCTTTCGTTCCACGTCTACTACTTTGCCAGTTGGTGTTTGCCCAAAGCATTCTCAACTCACAATTAAACCCGTTAAAATCTGATACGCTGTAACGGTTGACAGTATAACGATGTCTTGGAATGTCTAAGACAGGAACCAGCGGGAAAAAATATCTCATTTTCTCTGCATTGTTATCGTGTCTGAAAACCATTGACTTTTTGTATTTTAACGAGCTATGGGTTTGATATTTTGTATCTTTTTTGCATGTCTTTATTTTTTGGTTACCCCTGAGAAAAGTATTAAAATGTGTGCCTTCATGAATCAATTTTTAATCTCCAGTCTGCTGGCCCAGCCAGCAACCCCACGTCAATTCGACGTAGGATTTTCGTAGGATTGTTAGGGTTATCCTTGAGCCGGATTCCTTACATCAAACCGACTTCGGCACGACGTCTTAACCAGCGGTTCTACGTTGGAACGATGTAATTCCTATGTGCAAACTTGACGTGTCAATCCTAACGTGTGGGTCTTCCATAGGGTTTCCTGCTGGGATTTGGCAGCTAGATCTGGCAAATGTGAATGGCTGGATGAGGGGGGGGGGGGGAGGGGGGGGGGGAATCGGCGGGAAGAGTTTGATTATCGGATAGCTTGCATTTAAAAGATGCACCTCGCTCAGTGCCTGTAAGTTCTCACTGTCTGTCTGTTCTGACAGGCCGAGGGGAGCTTTCAGCTGGCATCAAAATGCAGTTCTCATGGATATTAATACCCCTCTACGGTAATCCCACCCGAGACACAGGCATAGAATACCGAGACGACTGAATTCGTCATATTCCCTCCGTCCATTTGCGCGCATATCATTGATGTCAACAATGCAACAATTCGCACCACACACCTTTATAATAATTATGAGAAAAATCCCAAAATTCCAACAAGATCGGGATTCGAACCCGGTACCTTGGGCATGAGAGGCGAGCACCTTGCCACTAGACCACCGTGTTCCCGGTGGTCTGGATCTAAATGCCTAGTGCGGCCGTTCTCCGAAAACAAAGAACTCTACACCAGTAAGCTCTTTGTTTCATTGTTTCAATGTTTTTCATTTTATTACTGTATAATAATTATGTACACTTTACCTCTCTCAGATCCACTTTCGCACTAATAATAAAGAATATTTCTTCTCGGTCTCTCGTGATGTATTGATTTTTTTTTTTTTTGCAGTTAAGCAAAATCCTTTTCACTTTTTTTTGCTGAACAAAAAAAGGACAATGGCGAAGCCCATAATATCTTGTAATGTCGTCTTTCGTTTTTTGTTTCACTTATTTGATTCATTCCAACATTGTGTAACGTTGCCTGGGTTATTACCCGTGAGCGATTTTCTTCAAAGAAAAGTAATAGAGCTGACTCAGCAAAACATCTTTTAACACCCGCACGTCTTCGTTATAGCGGCTTTTTTTTTTCGTCTTTTCGCTGTTCCTGTGTACAGTACTTAAATTCTCTCTGTCTCTCTCATTTCTCTTTCTCTCTCTCTCTCTCTCTCTCTCTCTCTCTCTCTCTCATTTATCTCTAGTTCTCTCTCTCTCTCATTTATCTCTTGTTCTCCCTCTCTCATTAAAAATTGTCTCTCTCTCATTTTTTCTCTCTCTCATTTCTTTCTCTCTCTCTCTTTCTCTTTCTATCACTATCTCTCATTACTCTGTCTTTCTCTTTCCCTTTCTCTCTTCTCACACTCTCTCAATTCTCTCTGTTTTCTCTCCCTCTCTCTGATTTGTCTTTCTTTCTGTCTCTTATTTCTCTGTATTTCTGCGTCTGTTTGTCTGTCTGTCTGTCCGTCTCTCTCTCTCCCTTTCCCTTTCTCTCTCTCTCTCTCTCTCTCTCCCTCTCTCTCTCTCTCTCTCTCTCTCTCTTTCTTTAAGATCCTGTCATTAATGATCTCTAGTTGTTCAGTATACAATGTACAAATTTATTGCACTAGTCGTCCAACCAATATTTGTTTCTTGCTCGCTCATTTACTCACTAACACACCTCTTCATCCACTAGCTATTCCCCCGTACACTCATTCACTTTTGAAAGCTAATAACTATTCATAGCATTCACTGTGTTAACTGACTGACTGATTGCCTTGCAATCGACAGCTTAAATTATTCAAATTATCCATTTCTCCTACTCATAAAAAAGTCACCAGTTCACAGAAGTAACAAACGCAGGTTGAAAAAATAATATGAACAGCCAGTCGACGTGGTAAACCCAGCCTCCAGATTTAGCGTCCTGAAGAAAAACCATTTCCGCAAACTGCCCCAGAATTTGGCGAGGAAAAAATAAACATTACAATTTGTTTTAAACGTCCGTCATTTGATATCTTAGCTTGCAGCAAAAAACCACGGAAGAAACTCAGGAGAACAAAGAACTGGAAATGCAAGAAAACGGAATTCTGAATTACGAAACACGGAAGAAATATTCTTCGTCAAAGAATGTTAATAAATTGCTAGTTTCCTGTTTCATTCACGAACCAGGAAGAGGGTTGGGGGGAGGGGGGGGGGCACTTTCAGATCAATAGGCGTTTTGAGTTGATAAAAATAAATGCTGAAGATGCAGATAGTTGAGAATGGAAACTGTTGTGTTTCTCACGAAATATGAACACTAGCAAAAAAGACAGTAAAAATAATAATAAACAACAAAGATTTTTGGAACCGAGAAGAGTTACAAAATAACGAACTGTAACGCAATAATCAGGCTTTCGAATATGAAGTCAAAACAAAAATGTGGCAAAAAGAAAAGATTATTATTATGAAAGACTCGCGCAGAAATAATACAGAAACGATACAATCAAACCCAAAGGAAAAGGGGAAAAGATCAAGCTTTCAGTCTACTGACCTTCTCTAACAAAGGAAAAAAAAGTAACAGGATCGAAGATTAAACGAATAAAAAAAACCGTAGAATGTTTAACAAATGAGGATACCTATCGTCTGCGAGTTCCAGACTTGAATTCTGGGAACGCAGACAGACAAAAAAAGAGCAGAAGATCATGATTGCTATGAAAACCAGGTAAAATGTCCGCAGTGTCTATTGTCATTTAGTCCGGACTATTATCACATACAGTACTTCCAGGGTCAAACTGAAATAAGATTCTAAAATGGATGTGGAAAGAAAAAATATAAGAGATAAAAACATAGACTTCAATGACAAAAAAAAACAACAACAACACAAAAAACTCTTGATTAATCCTACAGCAGATACTACAGCGGTTGAGAATGATCAATATTCGCACTGTTCTGTCCATATTGAGAATTCTCAGCAATTTTTCTTTTTTAAGCTTGTGACGCATTGGATCAAGGCTCTTTCGTCGAGATGTGGACGATGGAATTAAACGTGATCTCGTGTGGCTCATACTGAGAATGTCGAACTGTTTTCATTTTCTTTCTAAGACACTAGGCTGGTGACATACTGAGTCTTGTCTGTTTTGTCTCGGTTCTAATGTGACATGTGGACGATGCAGTTAAGCGAGGTCTCGTGCACGGGTGATGTTGAACGGGATCTCTTGCGGTGGCAAGAGAAACTGAAGCAAAGAATGTCTCACTAGTTCAGGAACGTAAGTATACTGTCTTGAGTCTGTTGGGCGGAAACAGAGTCCCCGCGCATTGAGTCAAAATAATCAGAAAACAGACACCCTCACAAACCGTATTTCTTAACTTTTTTAAACTATTCACTGTTCCTTGTGAGTGGTCTCATGCCTGAAGACGGCGTTTATTTAGGCAGGGGCTGATGTTGGGTTGATGATATTCTGGGATATCTATTACGTGTAGATGTTGATCATTTTATGTTTCAAGTGCTTTCAACGGCACTACAAAAACAATAACAGAAACAATAACACACAACAAGAAAACCGAGACATGTGTTACATTTTTTTATTTGTTTTTGCACGACTTTGTATTCTGTCGATGTCTCTCGCGCCCAGAAAAATAAAAGAAAACAAAAAGGGTGCCCCTTTTTTTTGGGTTATTTTAATGCAGCGGTTGCTGAGATTTACTGCGCATCGGAGTGATTTAATATCAAACACAGGACGTGCAGTTTTCTTCTTACAAGAAGGCAGCGCTGTAGGCTGGGCCATAAAATAAGGTGAGAGAAACAAGAAAAGAAAAAAAACAAAAAAAACACGCAGTTTGACGACGCAGTTTCTTGTCGGTATCTCATGACGAGATTTCCTTTTCATTTTTTTTGTTTTGTTTTCGTTTTATTCAACATAAATGTTGGCATTTCTTCAGAAGAATAAGAACATAAAACAACGAAAATTGAAACAATAAGAGGTTCGAAATAGACGAATCTCTGTTGCCTGAAGGAATCCCAGTTGTAGGAAAATGAATTCGTTCTGCGAGCGGCGCTGTGTAATCTGATAATTTTGGAGGCTCTCACCTTTGGGAAAAAGAAAAACGGCTCAATCAGTTCAGATTCTTTAGGCTGAACGTAAAGTTATGAAAGTTTCGGAGATGAAAAGTAATGGAACAAGCCCGTTTTTTCTTTTACGTTGTAGACTTCCTTCGCAATTAATTGTGTAAGAATGCAAGTCTTCACTGAGCACGGCCGAGCTATAAATAGCTCAATAGTGGCGTCGTAAGTAGGTCGGCCATTTTAAAACGTCCAGAAAAATCAATTTTGAAGGATCTTTAAAAGTATATTCGAAATTTTTCAATTTTTAGTTCTACAGCATAGACATAAATATATAAATCATTTTCATCTACTTTACATCGTCGGGTATTCGCCATGTTGTTTTATGTGCATTTTTGCCTTTTCAAGAAAACGAGGATTGAAGTTTGGTCGGCAGAAGGGCTAAAATGCATAAAAGATAAACATAATAATGTCGAAAAGTTTTTAACCGATTGAAATGACACTTCTACATAATGAAATTAGGAGTGAGAGAACTACATTCATGTCAAAACCTCAGAATGTCGCGTGTAACAATATGGCAAATACCCCTCGATATAATATATTATATCAACAGATACACATACTAATTTAATTAAAAACGACTTATATCACCTACACGCGAGTTCTCCCGCTCATAGAAAGGGTAGCGGCGCTTGGCTGATAATATTTCTTGAAAAAATAGCCCAGATGAAAAGAAAACAACATTAGGAACAAAAGAGGTCAAGAAGAATATAGGCATTATAATTCACTGACATCTGGATCAGTTTCTTTTTACTTTTCTCCATTTAGGTCATTATTTCAGTTGTTTAAAACTCAATTGTCCACATCTAACACTAAATCCGGGGCATAGCAGTCTTGACGCAATGCTCTGCAGTGGATCTCCTTCTGCCTTATCATTCTGCTAGATTATGTACTATGTCGTCTTGCTCCTTCCTGGCACAATGTGGCTGTTATCGTGTCCACGTGATCGCTCCAACGTCAAAAGAAAACAACAACAACCAGCCTTAATGCCACGATCCCATAAACTGAGCAAGATATTCTAAAATTAATGAAACCCATTCATTTTACCTCTCCTCTCATTATTATCACTTGTACCTCTCTACTGTCTTTTCCCCCCTCGTCCCTTCCTCCTATTAAGTTACCAGATCTAATCATTACGCGGCCACACCTTGTTCGAGCCAAAAGATGAAAATCTATCCATTGCCATTGCTAACCATCAATCTTTCTTTCTTCCTATCGCTTCCTTGTTTTCGCTGCCAGTTTGCCATCCGTGTTTTCGAGGCTGCCATAAAGATTTAATGCAAGGATGATACCCTGCCAATGGCTCGAGCAGGTCACGGGATACAGCAGAGAGATATCTCGTAACCGCCAGACATTTCCCTGTGTTGAATAATATGAACAAACCGCGCCCGTTTTGAGCAAAGGGTCGTTCCACAAAAATACGTATACTCGGGGGGTGGGGATGAGGAATGGGGGCGGGCAATGCCCCCAGCACCTGAACAACGTACATGGGAGAGAGCGGGGGATTCTGGACAACGTACACAGTACGCTTTTTCAATTATGGCAACGAATGAGAGAGTTCGGTTTTATTATAATTTATTTTCTTTTTTAAACAATAAAGTTGTAAGATTACTTTTAAAAATCATGTCTAAAAAAACGGTCAAATAGTTCGGCCAAAAAAAAATAATTTGAAAACCTTTTGGAACGTCAAGACTTTATCAATTATGTTCAACCTTCTAATTTAATGTTTTGTACACCGGCAGAGGGGGTAGGGGAGGGGACGTTGAACCCAAGAGTATGATTTAAGCGGAAAAGTGAGTCAAAATCGAGCGCTTCTTTGTGAGGGAAAGTGTATGTGTGTGTGTGTGGAGGGGGGGGGCAAAGCCTAAAATACGCAGTCATAGTAAAAAAAAATCATTGTCCCAATAAATCCCAATTTGGCCCTAGACGACATAAGTAGTCACACTGTCATTGTGCGTGTGTGTGTGTGTGTGTGTGTGTGTGTGTGTGTGTGTGTGCGTGCGTGTGTGTGTATTTGTTCTTGTTATCATTCTTTTGGTTATCGTTGTTGTTGATGTTTTCAAGTTCATTTCTCCACTTAAGTCGTTACTTTAATTGCTTCCAGCCTCTCACACTACAGGGCTAGCAGAATAGATACTGGGGACTTTGCCAGTGATACTAATGGAGCCCATAGGTTTAGCACACAGTGTTGAATATTGTAGTCACAGCTTTCGTATAATATGGCAAAGTACCATCACGCCAAATGTCAAGTTGTCTGGACACGTACCCAGGTAATGACATAGCTACAGAGACACACACACTAAGAGCTATGTCGTAGCAGGGCCAATTTGATCATCACTATGGGCCCCTGGGCCCCTGAGCAATGCGTGGGATTTTCTTCCTCGTTACAAAAACCAATGTAAATTTACATGCTTGGGGCCTCCTAACCCCTTGGGACCCTTGGGGCCCTTGGGCAATCGCCCACTGTGCCCATGCATTAAGACGGCTCTGTGTCACAGTGGTCGCACAGCAGGGTTTTTGCCAGATTGAAATTTTAAATTTAAGCCAAGCAATGCTAGATTAATGCCAGAAAAAGCCAAACAAAAATAGTTTTCATTCTAACTTCATATGAAAAGCGCCAAAACCAGTTCACCACTATCCTCCCCACTAGAATGAGTGAAATATTTGGCTTAAATCTTGCCAGGTGTGATTTTTTTTTTTCCAAAGCGTTTCTGAAGATGCCGTGAAAGCCTTTAGCACATTTTTTGAAAACAATAGTTCTACCTCTCGAAATTAGCGGCAGACGTCTTGGCATATGTATATGCCACTCTCTAAAACATAATTATTTCCTCGACAGTAAATGTTTTTTAAAAAAAAGTACGCATGTAATTTTGATGCAGACAATTTCAGTATGTGAAGAAAAAAAGCCAGGAAATAGCCAAAAAAGGGAAATGAATTTTCTGGCGCCAACTATATCTTAAAAAAGCCAACTTTCTGGAATCTGGCTTAAAGAAAGCCAATCTGGTAACCCTGTCGCACAGGCGACCGAGTTGAGTCAGATGTCGCGCTAATGAACGCGATCACTGATTTAGATGTCACTGTAAGAATCCATTGGAGTTTGGGGACGATCCATACAGTAGCCTACCTACGTTTGTAGAGGGCAGGGTTAACCTTGACTTAACGAAATGTGTACGTTGGGGGAACGGAGGTTGTGAGAATATATACGCTGTTTTCAATATTGTAGGTATTGAATCCAAGTTTCAGATTTCATGTTTAAGTTTATTGCAAACCCGATGGCCAACTCAAAACATGCACAAGAATCATGCACATAGGACTTCAAAAGAAAAAAAAAAATAGAACGCATTCGATCATGCACTCTCATTATAAAAAGGTTTTGAGATTTGACGGGTTTTTCATGTTGTTGCTTTTTTAAAAATTATTATTTTGTGTAGTTGGTCATCTGAACGGCCAAATAAGGGCTGAGATTTGAGTTTTGGTGTTGTTGTTGTTTTTTTTTTACAAAAAAAGTTGTAGGACTATAAATAAAAATCAAATTTAGGCTATGCATCTAATGAAACAGTCTATGCAAACTAGCAAACCTTTTTAGTGAGGTCTTAAAACAGGTAAAGATTATCGTGAGCATTCACTGTTCTCTTGGTCGTACGCTCGAACAACGGGGGGAAGGAGGCTGACCTGACCTACCCGGCCAGGATCCCAAAGTCAATCGGACGCGTAGGATTCATGTCAAGTTTGCAACATAGGTTTGACCTTGTTCCTAGGCAGATCCGCTGATTACGACATCGCGCCGACGTCGGTTTGATGTAGGGAAATGGAATTTTCCCCCGCCCTCACGGCAATCCTACCAATGATAACGGAAATCTACGTCAAACTGACGTAATGATGCTGGCTGGGTAGTGTTTGAAAAGCGTACATGTGCGGAAGGGAGGAAAATTTAGGGCTGGGAGGGCGAGAGGGTGAAAATTGGCTAGAATCGAGCGTGCTCACTAATTGACCCCTTGGGACAGCTTTTTGGCTTACACTTTTCTTTCCATTGGATTCAGCGGTCGAGTTTATCAGCTTGCGCAGTTATAGGACGCCATGCATGGGGGAAGAAGAATTAATGCAGGCAAGGAAATAGCACAGATTTTAACATTAGTGGTTTGCTGGTTGGGCAATATATAATGCTACAGGCACGAGTTTGTTTTTCTTTAGTGGGTTGTTTTGTTTTGTTTTGTTCTCTCTCTCTCTCTCTCTCTCTCTCTCTCTCTCTCTCTCTCTCTCTCTCTCTCTCTTTCTCTCTCTCTTTCTTTCTTTCGCTCTCTCTCTTCTTCTCAATAGCTCTCTATCTCTCTCCTTTTCTCTCTGGCTCTCTCTTTGTCTCTCTCTCTCCCCTCTCTTTTTTTCTTTCTCTCTCTCTCTATCTCTCTATCTCTTTCTCTCTCCCCTCTCTTTCTTTCTTTCTCTTTCTCTGTCTTTCTCTCTCTCTCTCTTTCTTTCTTTCTTTCTCTCTCTCTTCCTCTCAATAGCTCTCTATCTCTCTCTTTCTCTCTCTCTCTTTCTTTCTTTCTCCTGGCTCTCTCTCTCTCTTTCTTTCTCTCTCTCTCTCTCTCTCTTTCTCTCTCTCTCTTTCTCTCTCTCTCTCTCTCTCTCTTTCTCTCTCTCTCTGTCTCTGAACGGCCAAATCCAGGTTGAGATTTGAGATTCCCACAATGTAACTGCAGAACTCTTGTCTAGCCGAGCACTGGCAAAAGACGGATATTTCGCAATAACTGTGGAAGGTCAGGATCTTTACCAATACAATCGTCCATGCCATTATGATTTATTACCGTTTTTATCAAGTATCAGGGCTTGCTCGGCTGTCCAAAGGGGCCTGCGTATAGGTTATAAATTATATACCTTCGTTTTTTTTTCTGACAAAGCTAGATAGAACCGTTGTATGGACTCGGAAATTTACAACACAAAACATACATGCAGGTATTACTGTAAACATGCTCAACGTACAGTCAATATGTGAGGGAGTCTGGCGAAATCAGACTTATAGTGAAAGACTACATTCCTGAGAAAACTCGTCCACAATGAAAAAAAAAACGTTTCTATGGAATTTGAGAAATGCTTTAAAATGAAAGATCAGCCATTTTTTCTGCCGTCAGTTAAAATATTTTGCTTGAAATTATCTTAGAAATATTTCATTTTGATTTTTTTAAAAGAGCTATAAAATGTCCAGATTTAGCCTCGTTTCTTCAGATCCACCCACATACAGTATAATTTCTTTCTTATCCATCAGTCATGCAAAGAATGGATGACAATGGACAGAAAACAAAAATACAAAGAAAACTCAAACTGAGCGCTACTTTAAATCGTTTATTCCATCATCAACTAGGATGTTGCAATAATGTCGTCATCTTGATCGTAATCTGTGTACAGTTGAATTGTGTCCTGCGTGCTAGGCCAATGTGTTTTAGTAACGGAAGCATATTGTGTGCACTGTTAATTTTGTTTATTTATTGGTGTGTGTGTATATATACATGTGTGCGTGTGCGTGTGTGTGTGAGTGTGTATGTATGCGTGTGCGTGCGCGCTATAATATATAATAATTTCTGTAATTGTATTGTTATGTATTCAATGATCAAAACAAATTTCCTTGTACAAGGACGAATAAAATTTATCTTATCTTATCTTATCTTATCTTATCTTGAGACTGATTGCGTGAATGACATTGACAGTGTCTGATTCAAGTCTGATGGCAAACACTGAGTCAAGTTCCTGTTTTGTCTCGGCTTTTAGTGTGAGATATGAACTGTGGGGTTACTCTGGACCTCGCTCACTGGCACGACGGAGACAAATCTGTCTCATTAGTTTGGGACGCGTCTAAACTTACTGTCTCCAGTCTTGAGTCAGCTGATGGTAAGAGAGATCTCGCGCAGTGCGTCAAAATAGATGCAAAAACAAGCTTGATCCAATGCGCCACATCAGTCTAAAGGTTATTCCAGTCGCACGCATACACTCGAGGTGTTTCTCTTGAGATAACAGTGAATACGCCACCGTTCACCTTCCCATGTACCCCTCCCCCCCGACTCCTACTTTCCGACTGCATCACTCACCAGGCCTAAATATTCACCTGTTGTTATGATGTTCGTCTCGCACACAACAGGCGCCAGATTTATCTGTTCTAATCTCTCTCTCTCTCTCTCTCTCTCTCTCTCTCTTTCTCTGTGTGTGTGTCTCTCTCTCCGCCTCTCTCTGTCTGTTTCTCTCTCTCTCTCTCTCTTCTTTCGCGCTCTCTCTGTCTCTCTTCTCTCTGTCTCTCTCTTTTTTTCTCTTGTCTCGTTCTCTCTTTCTCTCTCCTCTTTCTCCCTTTGACTCTCTTTCTCTTTCAGTGTCTCTCTCTCGTTCTCTCTCTGTTTCTTTCTTTCTTATCTCTCTCTCTTCCTCTCTCTTCGCCTCTCTCTCCTCTTTCTCTGTCCCGCTCTCTCTCTCCTTCTCTCTCTCTCTCTTTCTTTCTTTCTTTCGTTTTTTTTCTTGTTGTTATTCCATTGTCTGGCCCGTTTTTCGTTCCAGAAAGCAGATAAATAACACTAAAGGACATAGAACAAAAAATACTTTTAAGATGGCAATTTTTCCTGTTTGGCATCTAAAAGTACACTAATAACAGTATATAAGTAGCTTGTTTTGGACAAAGCCGTCACTGTGCGGATGGGCTAGGTACCAGTTCTGTGTACAGTTCAGTTTTTCTTCCTGGGTCTGTGGGTATGTAATTTCCTGGCCCTGTCTGTATGCCTGTAGGACTGATGTTTGTCTGTCTGTGTTATAGATTAGTGTTTCATTTTACAAAGTTTTGAAATGAAGCAAAAAAAAAATGTTGCAAAGCTCTGTGTAAAGCTATACTGCCACGTGAACGGAAAAGGAAAGAAGCAACGGGAACGGCGCAGATCCATCAAGTAGCAAGAAGAAAAACCGTTTCCATGTGTACGGATACGGCGTTTCCGTACATACGAAAACACAGCTTAAGACGCAAACAACAAAGAAAGGTTACAATAAATCACACAAAAATTAGAAATGAACACAGGATACAAAACAAAACGTAAGCTTTAGGCCCTCAAGGACTTCCTTAAGGCAAAAAAAATAACAAAAATTGAATATTGAATTATGCTTTAACTATACTTGTTTTTTTTACTACATTTTAAATACTTTATCATGTAGGCTTAACAGCGGTTCCTGACCTGAGCGAGGCGGTCTCCTGAGGTTAAAATTAGGAAAACAAGAAAAAAAGGGACTATAGTTTTTTAACTTAATAGTGGGGGAAATAAAGTTATGGAACATGAATCTGGGGAAAAACAGGCTACAAAAAGTTAACCGTCGAGGGCCAGTTTAAGGCATGGGCCACTGGAGGGGACTCCAGTGAATAAGTGAAGTTATAAATAACTCTTCTGTTGTTGTTGTTGTGTTACACTAACTTGCACTCGTCGATGTGGGCCTAATGTTGGCATTATGTTGTAGAAGTTGAATGAACTGACTTCAAGAATCCGAAAAGCTTGCCTTTACAATAAACGGGGGCCTCGCAGTATCAGTGGCCCAGGGGCCCATAAAATCCTAATCCGGCCCTGCCCCTGAGAGAAAACAAGACTGTCAAATACAGGGCGTCTGAAAAGAAATGTATAGGCCCTGCACTTCGAATATTTATTAATATCTCGTATGGTGTCACTTGAGATACAGCCAAGATTTACAATCAAGTTAAATAGGACAGATGTTATTTGAGTTGTCGCGTGTGCTCAAACTGATGGCCGGTCTGGACCAGGCACTGATGACAACGAGGTTCAATAGAATCACAAACAACATTAAGCAGTTTATTTTTTTTTTTATGTATACATTTGTTCAGACACCCGGAGAATGAACCACATTTAAAAGACATAATATTGCTCTTTCCATTACCCTAATATGCTGTTCGGAATGCAACATGAAAGGAAAGCTCCCCTCAGCACGGGATCTTAGTTTCTTGTTTGTCCCAACTCCACTTTTTTCATAACTAAGAAATCCTACGTCAAACGTTGCGGCTTTGATTTTATGATAAGGAGTTAGAACAAACCGGAACTGCGATACAGATTGATAAGTGCCCCGACGCAATCGAAACAAAGACAAAATGTCAAAAAAATGTGCGTTTGTTATGCCTCTTCTACGTAGTAAAAAGATCTCCAGTTGTTCAGAAAATGGAGATAGAACAAGCAAGAACTGAGGTCGTGGCACAGACTAATAAAATACCCAGACTGGATGATCCCATTGTGTGACGTCACAAAACAGCGAAAGGTCAGGAACCATCCGCCATTTTGGGTTTACAGTAGCGACCGACGCTTCAGCATAGCTGCAATTTTGAATGATACCATTTTGACGCGCCTACTGAACGCGGAAGTTTGGTTCCGCACCAAGAAATTAATACATGTACAACCAATCTTGAAAAATAAAAAGAAATTTCTACTGCAGATAGAACTAGAATTGGAATTTCCCGAGCGGCGGCCATGTTGGTTATACAGTCGCCGCTCGGGAAATTCCGTAAAAAAACGACACAGCCCGAAGCTCGTGTTTCCAGTCTGGTTAATTTATTAGTCTGTGGGTCGTGGGTAATGCTCCCAGTTCAAAATCAATTTTTCTTTCTGTTCCCGATTACTGCTTCCTGTAACAATGTCACCCCAAGCTCACGAGGGTTAAAAGTAATAGTTATTTAGGACAAAGTTGATGTTGATTATCAAGAGTTCAGGCGCTGCTTTAATCGGCCAATCTTAAAGCAAACACAACGTCTGATTAGCCCGAAGAGCCTAGGGCCCAATATTGATCACACTGCATCTTTACTGCTGTCTAAGCCGCCCGACAAAATGAGGCACTTCACGCATTTTAGTGATATGGATATTCAAATTTTGTAACACCAGATAGGTTATTCAAAGCCCTTTCATTTAGTAAAAGAAATATTGCCGTAATTTAATTAGCAGAGAAGATAATTATTATTTATGGTCTCTCAAAGACAGGATGTGACAGAACCACAGTTTTGAGAAAAATGCTTTTAAAGTTTCAGCTTTTCATCAAAGTTATTGATGGTGACTCAATTCAAAGTCAATTTTGGGTTATTTACCCTACTCAAACAGGATTAACATTTTTAAAAGGAATAGTAGAGAGGTTAAACTTTTAAAAAAATACTCAAAACGCAAAATCGATAAAATTGACCCTATGATGCCTTTTAACGATTTTCTAGAGTGGGGTAGTGCCTCATTTTGTCCGGTGGCTACACATAGATGAAATAGTAGAGAGGTCTTTTATTGAAGCTGTGGGAAATGATGGTTTGGAAGTTGGGGCAGGATCGTCTTAATATCATAATATACCCCAAGGCAAAGCAATAGGCTGCGGTAGGATTTTCTTCCCCGTTTCAAAAACCAGGGTAAATTTGCATGCATGCCCCCCCCCCCGCCCCCGGCCCAAGCCCATGAGGCCCCTGAGCAAACTTCCCAGTGTGCCCATGCGTTAAGATGGTACTGAGTTGGGGAGGGTTGAAGGAGGGGAGTTTGGACAGAGAAATATTGCACAGAGCTATTAATCTTGCTAATATATTCCTTATATGAACATACACGTTTCCGCAATCCTTCAAATTTTTTCAAACATCTTGCTCCAGGTACCTTTGAGAGTGTGTTAAAGGGTGAGGGGGTGCACCTAATGCTGTGTTTTCTATCTATACGAAAGCGGAAACGTCAAAAAAAGTCCACCAAGTTTTAAAAGAAAGAATGTTTCCATGTGTACAGAAACGGCTTTGTCCGTACCGTACACATGAAAAAATTTTTTTTCAGTTTCACTACTGGAACGGTTTCTGACGTTTCCGTTTCCGTTTCCTTACACATGAAAACACGGCATAAGAGATAAGGAGAGATGGTGATGATGACGAAGAATGTAATTTTACTCTTCACTGTAAACTAAGGGCGAGGAGGGCGGCGGTAATAATAATTTTTCAAAAGGTACTAATTGAAGTCCTTAATTATAAAAATTAATCACATGTTTTTGAAGGTCAAGGACTGTTTATTACTCGGATTTCAAAAATGTTTCCTTATTTCTTAATTTATCAGTCCTCATCATAATATTTTAATTTATCTTTTTTATTTTATTACCTTTGAATTTTATGCGTGGCAAAAGGGGTCAAATATTAGTGTTATCGTTCACTTGTGCAAAACTACTTAAATATCCGAGCACCTGCGCACGTTTTCTCATCAAATGCGTATCGTGATTGTGATAATGTACTTACTGACCCCTATGAGAGCATCTCGTAAAGTCTTTGAACCAGGTAATCAGTCAGTCTAGCTATCTCGTTCCATCCCATCGAATTAGCACCTCACTTAATATTCCGACCCCACTGGATATGTCTTGTGAGTACTATCTAACATAATTAACTGTCCACTAAAGAGAGTTAGTACTGAAAATAAAAGCTGTTTTTCTGTACCATCTATCTCAGTTTTCAGTAGGGGGAAACGGACGTTAATTAAAACAAATCCTATCCCATCATGTCCTTGAAACGAATATCAGTTTGAAGTGTATAAAATTTGAAGGTTATATAAAGGGCTATTAATGGAGAAGTAGGGAAAACGCGTGCTGTAATGCCATAAAAATCCTCTTAAATTAGTCACCCTCATTGTCAAATAGTGGGTCGCATCCTTAATAGTCTAAACATAGCGCTTTGAAAACAGCAGGGAAAATGAATCTCGTTCATAAACTACTGGGAGTATAAAGCTTAAAACAACGAGTATAAAATTGTTTTAAAAAACAGCTGCTGGTCATTTAATCTTCTAAATACCCAGGTCTGCCTTTTTCAGCAACCAACTCCAGAGAGACAAACAAGAATAAAAAAAATTATGCCACAGTTTCACAATATCGAGACAAAAGGCGTAATGTCAGATTATCTGCATACCGAACAAAACATGACAGAATCGCAAGGCGAGGCTGAAAGCCCTTTTGACAGTATTGATCTCATAACAGTATGGCGTCTCCAGAGTTTCTGTAGCTGAAAAGAGACGTATCCATCACTTGTTACAAAGATTAAAGATTTGCCAGTAATCACCGGAAACGAAGCCGCCAAATTGATTCTTATGTCAGCTTAAAGACACGCGCCATAATGGTTAATTAACTGATTCCCTGACTCAGTCGTCAAAGACGAATAGCGGTGGTGTAATGTAAAATGGTACATCTACCGGTTTGCAGACTGATTTAACATTAGCCCCTGTATTTTCTCGGTTCATTTTATTATTAGGTGTCACATTGTTTAATTTCTGCCGTATTTCTTTCTTCGTGCCTATGTTATTTGTGTGTTTGTATGCATGTCTAGCATTTCTTAAGAGTGTGTGCAATAGATTGTGCTTAAGAGAGAGAGAGAGAATGAGATAAGGGGGGGGGGGGGGTAAATTGCAGATGGAGAGAACTAGACTTTCTGTAAAGCGCCTAATTAAATTTTTTTTAACGGGGCGCTATATATAAATGATCTCCTCATTATTATTATCATTGCTAGAAACAGTCAGTGGTTACCGTAGTTTTCTGAGATGTTACCTTGCTGCCCTATTACGTCTCTGATTTTTCAGTTTGAATACTCTTACCAACCAATGCAGTCTATGTCAGTTTCCACGCCCCGGAACCACTGCGACAGACTTATTTCAGTCTCTCCAGTGCCGGAGGTCTCGTCTAACCCAATAGCTCACATCTCACATTACAACTGAGACAAAACAGACTGGACGCAGTGCGCCACCAGCCAGATGTCTGTGAACTTTCTAGGAAAAAGGAAGACACGCGATGTCTAAGAACTTTTGTAAATGTTTCCTTTGTTGAAATCAAGTCAGAAATACTCACTCTTCAGTTCGCTACCTTTTGTCCTTGTTTTTTTCTATGTCCTATTTTTTGAAAAACTGGAAATCTTTTAGTATGTAGAAGAGATATATAACAAATGCACACTTTGGCACTTGTTTAAAATGCGTTGTGGAATTTATCAAGTTGTTTATCAGTTCCAATTCATTCTTATCACAATACTAAAGCTGCAAACGTTCAACCAAAGATACTACAATTGACAAGATAAGACAGATGGTGTTTTTAGCGTGCACAGATTTCGCACCGCCACCTGGGGGCAAACGCGCAGAAGTCATGAAAAAGCGCCGTATTTTACAAAGGCAAATAGGGAAAATATTGAATTTTGTTTGCTGTTCAGCTATCGTTATAGGCCTTGATTGACGTCACTTATTGTGGAATTATAACCTCAGTCGCTGTGGGAAAACTCTGGCTATTTTTTCCTTTTTGTTTAGTCGGAGTAGCACTGCCACAATTTTGCATTATAAATTTACCATTATATCAAGCATTCTTTTCATACTATGCGCCATATAGGCCATGGGACCAAAGTCCTAGCTAGTTTCTAAAGTAAATTTCGTTACGCACCCCCTAGGGAAAATCTAGGTATGGTTTTAATAAGTTCCCAGTAAGCATCTTTGACTAAAAATCAAATGTTGTCATCCATAACTGTGCACATTAATAATTTATTTTAAAAAAATGTTTATTGCCATGTAACATCTGTATTTTTGCATGTTTGTTTCGTTTTACATAATTATATATTTCACAAAATCTCCACCTTTGAACGCAAAAGGCTTTTTTATTAGACCACCTATACTAACCCAATTTTACATGTTCATTTCAAATACCGCGGAGGGTGCACGGAAGTTTTTATTATTTTGATTAGTTTGGTTCTTGAATTTATAGAAAATGCATTGTTTCCTCGTGCTGTCATTTTCATCCTCCATCTTGCCTCCATTCTGTTATAGTACCGTGAGGTCATAAAAAGTAACGCTTGGTGCTCAGTGTCCTGGCGCGCATGAGTTCTGAAGCAGGACTGCAGATTACTACTTTTATTGTAAGAGAGAGAGAGAGAGAGACACACAGAGAGAGAGAGAGAGAGAGAGAGAGAGAGAGAGAGAGAGAGAGAGAGAAAGCACATGATTGTTTATTCTCGAAATTTCATCCAACTTTTCAAAGAAAACTGAATTATATTGCTATTTACATCTTTCTTAGTGTGCATACAGCATTCCATCATGGAGGTAGCCATTTTTGGATTTCGCGGCGAAAGGCTCAATTCCATTGGTTGATTAAAATAGCATAGTTTAAATGGCAAACTCAATTCGCATAATTAATTATCATTTATTAGCACACTTTACATATAAATTATACAAAAATGTGGAAGACTTGAAATGACAACATTGGTTTTTTGTGAAGGGGAGATGCATAAGAGCTTGCATGCAAAAAATCAACCTATCCCCTGAGGTGCGTAACGGAATGACAAGCTACAAGTTTGGTCCCATGGCCTAATAGGCCCCTCCCCCGATCAGCGTCCCAGTTATGTGCACGTTTTTTTTTTTTAATGGTGCAAAGAAGACAGCGTCTCCTCTTATAGTTTCTAGTATCTTTGGTTCAACGTCGAATTTCTCAGTTGTGCTAAAAATGGAATTGGAACATTAAACAAAAAAGAACTAAAGTGGCCAGTTCCCTTCTCACCGTTTCACACACATTATGACCACGAGCTCCAGATTGCTAAAAAACAACAACAACAAATGACTCATTAATTTTCTTCCTAAACCACGGAAAAATATGGAATTCCCCAGTTCTTGGAAGTTGTAGCATCTGCAAGCTATCCCTTGCCCTCCCCCGTTTTCTTCGTACACTGGTGAGCATGTGTTCATTTCTTCTTTCATTTTATTGTTGACGACCGCCAGAGTGTACTGTACTCCGTGACCTGACCTTCTTTTCTAGTGAGTAGTTTTTTTCCTCGCTCGCTTGTTGTCAGTGTTTTGACTCGTTCAGTAAATATTAGTATGTTCCCGAACATTCGATAACATTGTGGAGACGGATGTTTACGCCAGATTTGGCCTTGGGTGATGTAACCTGATGACGTATTGATGCGTGATTGGTTAGTTTGTGCGAGGGCAAAGGTAACGTTTATTTCGGGAACTTTCTGTAGGAATGTTTATATATATAGACCTGTGTGAGTGGTTGGTCGGTGAGTAAGTGAGTTTCCTTTTGTGTGGCGTAGATATTTAGTTTCGCTGGCGTCTTCCTAGTAATTTATTGTTCACTATACAGTTATTAAACTTTAGTATTATTTAATCTATCGTCGGATCTCGTGTTTATTTATTTTACAGCTGTAATAGTTTCGTTTTCTAAAGGGTTGTAGTTAGATCAACTAACTCCCCCCTACTATAACGTGCTAGAACAACCTCAGCTGTTACATATTGGGGACTCGTCCGGGATCCGACCATATTCGAGCGGACCAGATCAAAATTACTAGATTTATTTACATAGTTTATTGTAGAATATCATCGACAAGCTATCTACAACATGTCGGAGGTTATTGGAAGGCTTAGCCAGGAAGCGGACGCTATGGAGCTCACTGGGCAGGAGAGACGGGACTACCTCCGTGAAGGCCTAGAAAGAGAAAGACAGCTGGAGGCTCAACGACAGGAGAAGGAGGCTGAACGACAGGCTCGGGAGAAGGAGGCTGAACGACAGGCTCGGGAGAAGGAGATGAACCACGAGCTGGAGATGGAGAGGATCCGCCATCAGGGTGGAGGCGAGTCGACGCAGGGGACCAGCGACCACGCCAGTTCTAAGAGACCCAAGCTACCTGCATTTCAGGACAAGAAGGACGATCTGGATAGCTGGTTGCTGCGGTTTGAGAGGTTTGCTGAGACAGCTGAATGGCCCAGATCCACCTGGACGACATCACTGTCTGCCCTGCTGACCGGGAGAGCTTTGGAGTGCTTCTGCAGACTACCGATCGACGAAGCCAAGGACTACGACAAGGTCACAAGGAAGCGTTGCAGAAGAGGTACAACCTGTCAGAGGACGGATACAGACTCATGTTCAGACAAGGTAAGCCTGAAGATGGAGAAGATGTTGGAATGTTTTTGACCAGGATCAAGACCTATTTAGAGAGGTGGATAAGGCTGTCGAAGACGGAGGAGACCTACGAAGGAGTGAGGGATCTATTCGTCAGAGAGCAATTCATGGATGCCTGCCCACCAGACCTTGCGACCCATGTGAGGGAGAGGAAACCAAAGACGCTACAGGACGTCGCAGACTCGGCGGAGGCGTACCTGGTAGCGAGGAACCGGACACTCAGCGGGAGCGCCAGACTGCAGAGCCGGCCAGTGCGACAGAGGCCCAACGGAGACCGAAGCCCACAGGTCTGCCATAGGTGCCAGAGGCCGGGACACAAGGCGACGGAGTGTCGTGCAAAGTTAAACGACAAAGGTGAGTTGAAATGTTACCTTTGTGGAAAGCCAGGCCACGTTCGGAGGATGTGTCCAGCCCAGAAGGATATGGGACGAGGCAAGCCGAACAAGGCGGCGGCGGCCGTAGTGATAGCGGCGGACGAGTCGTCAAGACAAGATGTGACGACGGCTGACACCAGCATCAACGTTCAAGCGGTAATGAAGGACGGGAAGCTACAGTTAGCGGTGCCTGTTACGTGCGGAGGATGCAGTGACGGAAGGACCGTGGAGAAACTGAAGTTACCAGTGATGAAGGGCTTGATTGGAAATCGAGCGGTAGATGTCCTAAGAGATACCGGCTGTGAAGGTGTAGTGGTGCGGCGAGCACTGGTGGACGACGGACAGCTCACCGGTGGGAAGAAACTTATCGCGAGGATCGATAACTCCTTGCTAGCGGCGGAGGAAGCCGTTATCGACGTGAAGACGCCTTACCTGACGGGCAAAGTGACGGCGCTGTGTCTCCCGGAGACCATCTGCGACCTAGTAGTCGGGAACGTGGACGGAGCGAAGGACCCGTACGACCCTGATACTGAGGTGATGGTAGGAGCGGTGACCACGAGGGCCCAGGAGAAGAGGAAGGACCGGTCTACGTCGCTGAACGTGCCGAGGGCAGAACGGCACGCGGGAGTGGATAGAGAGGAACTTATCCGACTCCAAGAAGAAGACGAAGTCATTAGGAAGTTAGAGCAGAAGAAGATCCCAACTAATAGAGGCAATAAATCTGTTCATTTTGAGAAACACGGAGGAGTACTGTACCGGATCTACAAGGACCTGAGACAGGCGACGGTTATAAGGCAAGTGGTACTACCCGAGAAACTGAGAGAGTATGTACTGAGTGTAGCCCACGACTCGATCGTCGGAGGACACCTCGGCGTGAAGAAAACCAAAGACAGAGTTATGAGCAATTTTTATTGGCCTGGAATTGAAGGTGACGTCGCGAGATACTGCCGCTCATGCGACATATGCCAGAGGACGGTGAACAAAGGAGCGACCCCAAAGGTGCACCTGCAGAGTATGCCGGTAGTGGACGTACCATTTAGGCGAGTGGCCGTGGACTTAGTAGGACCTATCGAACCCCCAAGTGAAGGTGGACATCGGTATATCCTGGTGTATATAGACTACGCTACTCGTTACCCCGAAGCCACACCCTTGAAGAAGATCGACGCAGAAACGGTAGCAGAAGCCTTAGTGAACATCTACAGCCGTTTGGGTGTGCCCGAAGAGATCTTGTCGGACCAAGGGACCCAGTTTATGTCAGATGTCATGAAGGAAACGAATAGACTACCGGGAATTCGACAGTCGACCACTACAGTCTACCACCCTATGTGCAACGGGTTGGTGGAGCGATTCAACGGCACGCTGAAGAAAACATTGAGACGACTGTGCGCAGAGCAACCCAAGCAGTGGCACAGATACATCAACCCGCTGCTCTTCGCATATCGTGAAGTTCCCCAAGAGTCGACCAAGTTTGCCCCATTCGAGTTGCTGTATGGGAGAACTGTGAGAGGACCAATGCACATTTTACGACAACTATGGACCAAGGACGTAGAGGAGCCGGAAACGAAGACCAGTTACCAGTACGTCATGGAACTACGTGAGAGGCTGGAGGACACATGGAAGTTAGCGACGGAAGAACTCTCCAAGGCTCAAGGTAGACAGAAGACCTACTACGACCGGAAGGCGCGAGAGAGGAAGTTCCGCCCCGGAGATGAAGTGTTGGTGCTACTGCCGACGAACACTAACAAGCTCCTAGTCCAATGGAAGGGACCATATAAGGTAGTCTCAGTTGTCGGTGTTAACGACTATAGAGTCAAGATGGGTGCAAAAGAAAAGACCTTGCACGCCAACCTCCTCAAGAGATACATTCCAAGGACGTCAAAAGCAGCAGCAGTGGCAATGGAACCGAGACCTATTGTGACCGAGATGTGTGGGATGGACAACAGTAGGAGAGATATCACGCCTGGACATGTCAACGCCATAAAGGACGGCGGCGGTGATAGTGCTGAGACTGTACTGGCAGAGGACGACATGATGGACAAGAGTCAACCCGTGGAGTCAGCTGGCATGACAATCATCGAGGACTGCGACCTGGAAGGCGACAACGGTGGAACGACGGAGGACCTTGCCGACCTAGGAAGCTGGGACGAGAAGGAAAGCTACAGAGATGTCCAGTATGGAACGCAACTGACATCGGAAC
>OZ007570.1:49015323-49225323 GCA_963931925.1 Onchidella celtica
CGATACTGAGAGAGAGAGGGAGAGAAGAGAAGGAATAATATGAATACGAAACTTGAGAAGATCGAAGGTCAATAAGCGCATTTTTAAATAGTGTTGGACAATGAGATATATCGTTCTTGCCGTAATTCAAAACTAACCAACCAATCACACACACACACGTACGCATACACACACACACACACAAGAACTAAAAGCTCTTGAGGAGAAGCACATGTAGCAAAAAAGTGGGATGTCAAAATGAGTACGAAAATAAACCATGTTAGTGATTACAATGTAAACCGTTCACGCTGAAAAGATTACCACAGTATGTGAATAAGCCTTATGTTACTTACCACTCAAAACGAATAAGCCAGCTCCCTGTCAGTCAGAAACCACGTTCTTCAAGAGGTCAACAAAGAAATGTATTCAGCAATTCCTGTCTACCGAACATGTTTAAAGCAGCTTAAAACAGGAAAACCAAACCGCATTTGGGAATTTGGACTGAGTGAGCTTTTGTTGTTAACTGGCTCGCTCTCTGCTCCCTGGTAACTAGTGTGAGGTGGAACGTGGAATTGCCCGCCAGCTCACACACCTCGCTGCTGGTACGTGTATTCCTGGCTTGAAGGGGCTTGTAGGGGGAAGGGATGGGAAGGAAAACAAAGGTAGCGGTGAGTACACGGGGGCAAGACAGAGGAGAAGGCCTAAATCTTGGCTCTCTTCCCTGGATGAGATCGTGATTTGAGGTCTTTATTTTAGGAGGTTCGCTGCCCTTGGCATTTACACCTCACTTTACTTGTTTTATTATTTCTTGTTCTGGCGGGGGGGGGGGGAGGGGGGGGGGGGGGAGGGGAGGATATGGATAAATTTTAATCTATTAATTTCAATTTTGCCCGGGCAGCGGCCTTTCGGCCTGTTCTTTACGATTTCCAACTGCCAAGGTATCTTTAACGTGCCCAACGTGCACACGGGCCCTCCCTGGATGAGATCGTGGGCGATTCCAAGCTTTTGAATAATGGGGGGCAGATACTTGCTCTCTCTTTCTGCGTTGTTTGTTATGCAGAGTGATATGAATCAACCCCTGCTTTCTACTCACTATTGATATTAATTAACAGAATTTGTTCATCTGTGCGCATTTTTTTTTTTTTTTGCTTTCACGGGTGGCAGTAAGCAAAGCAGTTATAGGATTTTTCAATTCGTTTTTTGAAGCGATCATTAACAAAAATAATTAGTAAAAGACAGTTGCAGTTCATGGGACACCTGAATCGACACAAAGGTCTTGAACACCTTGCTCTAACTGGAAAATAGAGGGCAAAAAAGGCAGAGGTAGACAAAGAATAACATATTATTATAATCTAGGGAGTGTGAAGAGATGGGCGACAGGGACAAACCAGGACAATAATAAAATGGGCTTTTTGAGAGCATCCATGAGGAGGAAAGAGTGACGAACCATGATCGTCGATATCTGTTCCTGATAATACATGCTTCAGTGTATTTCTTTTTGTGCACTGCATGGGCCTGGTGGCGCGTTAAGTCAAGTCTGTCTTGTCTCAAGTTTGTTTTCCCGTCAGCTGACTGTAGACAGTTTTGACGCGCCCTAACTGAGACCGGATGGTTTCCGTCTTGCCAGTGCGTGAGGTCCCTTTTAACTCAGTAGTTCATATCTCACACTCAAAACCGAGACAATAATTATAGACTCGACGCCATCAGCACAATCCCTCAATCTTCTTTCTGCTTACCTACGATGACTCCTCTGTAAACCCAATCATTTTGAATTATTCAATCTAATGCACGCATCATCTTTGAATTGAGAAGTAATCTGGCTCCTTAATCAGCTCACTCAACGTTATAATTTGTTTACAATATAACTGTTTTATTCGTTTTTTTGTTTGTTTAGAGTTTGCTATTGTTTGCATCTTGAATGTCCCGTCATCTTTCGCCCATCCTGGACCCCACTAGTACGTTGCTATGATACCCTATTCGCGTACGTCGACACTTTTTTCGACTTCGATGGATATTAAATTTGTTTATTTCATCCTGGGCAAGCTTGCCTGTCTTTCGGCCCCCAGTGACTTTTGCAATGAAAAATCAAATGTCGTGCACTTTCATGAGCATGTTCATGTATTAAAATGCAAATTAAGAGTACTTAACTGTGACCGAGAGGGGGTAGATCCTTGGAGGAGACATGAAATTCCGTGCAAAAAAAAATCCAAATTAATAACACAGAAATCACAACAAAACAAAAAGAATTATTGCTCTGTTGTATACTAAACAATTCTTTGAGAATTTTACCAATGTAATAATATTGTAACGGAGCTGTTTACTTGTGCTTGTGAAACCTAAAATTGATGAAGCCCTGAATACCATACATAAGTGTGGCACTCGGGGAAGATCGTGGAAGACGCAAAGTGGCCGTTATCGTGCAGTAAAACTCAAACTCAGACTCAAATAAATTCCTGATCGTACATAATTATTTAAGACTGCAGGTTTAACTCTGGCGCTTGGCGGTTTCCACCCAGAGAATCGTACTTGCCCTAGCTGTGGTTGATTACGATCCAGAAGCTCATAATGTGAGCACAGTGGAAAAGGGGTGTCTGTTGTGGGTGCCTGCCAGTGAGAGTACCTGCCTGGTCCTGCCGCAGTCTCACGCAGTGCCTGTGAAGGCGAGATCTTTAACTACAGCTGCTTAATGTTAGTCTGGCTATCTTCTTCTTCTTCTTCTTTCATTTGTTTTTGTTGTGTCTCTCTCTGTCTCTCTCTCTCTCTCTCTCTCTCTCTCTCTCTCTCTCTCTCTCTCTCTCTCTCTCTGTCTGCCTTTCCCTCTCACTATCTTTCTTTTTCCCTCTCTCTTCTTCTCTCACACTCTCTCACACATAAACACACACACACACTCTATCTCACACACACGCATACACACTTTCTCCCTGTCTCTCCTCTCTCTCTCTCACACACGCACAGGCACACACACACACACACACACACACAAACACATTCTCTCTCTATCTTTCTCACTCTCATATGCACACGACCTCTCATTCTTTCTATCTTTCTCATACACTCAGATTCTCTCTCTATCTCTCTCACTCTTTCTCTTTTTCTCTCCCCCGCTCTCTCTTTCCCTCTCTCGTTCTCGCTTCCTCTCTGTCTCTCTTGCCCCATTTCTCTCTCTCTCTCTCTCTTTTTCTTTGTCTCTCTCTCTCTCTCTCTCTCTCTCTCTCTCTCTTTCTCTCTCTCTCTCTCCTCCCTTCCCTCTCTTCTAACCAGCACATAACAAGATTCCCACATGAACTTTTTTTTTCTCTCTTTTTCATTTAAGCTCTTCATAATCTCCAAAGGGGTTCCCAGTACTTGTGCTCTTCCATTCATGTTCTCTCTGCTGGAGCTCAGCAACAACTACTACCTGCCCATATTTTTTTCGCTGTTCTTTCATCTCACGTTTTCCATAATTCGTTAATTTTGCCTTTACTCATCGTTCCGATTCGCCAACTCGCCTGTTCGTTTCTGTCATGGCATATGAAAATCATTTCATATAACTGTTGTTTTCGGTTTTCTCTCTCTCTCCCTCTCTCTTTCTCTCTCTCTCTCTTCACTCTCTCTTTCTCCTCTCTCTCTCTCCTTCTCTCTCTTTCTCTCTCTCTCCAGACTCTTTCTCCTCTCTCTCTCTCCCTTTCTCTCTCCACTTTCTCTCTCTCCTCTTTCTCTCTCCCCACTCTCTCTCTCTCTCCATTCTCTCTTTCTACGCTCTCTCTCTCTCCACTCTCTCTCTTCCTCTCTCTCTCTGCCTATCTCTCTCTCTCTCTCGCTCTCTCTCTCTCTCTCTCTCTCACTCTTTCTCCCTACCGGCATGATTGTTAATTTAATCATAGCTTGAAATTCAAGCTGAACCATCCACAAAACGTTTTGAATAACATAGTTAATTATACAAAAATATATTTTCGTAAACAGGCATCGCGGCCAAGAATGACAGTGCAGGTAGGGAACAGGGTACATCTCTGAGAACCAAAATTTCATTTCCTGAAAATCTTCCTGAAAAATCCATTTGTAACTGTTATCTCATTTTGCTGAACGTCCAATGTTATCATCAGGTCGCTTAGATTGTCGCTTAGTAAAAAAGGGCCATTTCTATTGGTGAGCCTGAACTGTGGAACAACATTAGTGTTGGCGCTAAGAAAAAAGTGAGAACACTATCACATTCAAAAATAGACTTTAAAACTGAACTGAATTGTTTAGGAATGTTTTCATTGAAACTGAATGGTATCCCTTTTGGTCTCAGAGGTTTCAGGATGAAAATTGATTGAGTTTTGGCTATGTGTGCGAGTAGAGAGTACGATGAATTGATCCCTTGTTAATCATGTTTCTAAGTTTAAATTTAGTTCAGCGCCTTAGAACATATCATTTAAAACAAAAAAATTGTGGATTTGGGCGAGTTAATTATTACATTACGCTATACTCTATTATTTCACACCTCCTGGAGATTACAGCGAGTAGTAAGGCGTGAGTTTTCATTATTAAGTTTAAGATGTGCTAACGTCAAGCAGATCATAAACAATAAAGAATGGTAAACGCTGAAATCTCCCTATGTGGAAGTGGCCGTAGCCCAGCCAACATCCCTATGTCAATCGGACGCAAATTTGTAAAGATCATAATAATTATAGGGATAAGGGGGGGGGGGGTGCGGAAGTGGAAAATAACTGCATGTTGTTTAGTAACATAATAGATGTACAAGAACTAATGAAGCAGCTCAGTGATGATAACCTCCTTCAGTGTACTCAACTGTTGACGTTTCAGACTAAACAAAACATTTCCTGCACAAAGAACGCACCAATCTCTCTGCCTTCCTCTTGTTGTTAGGGGACAGCGGTATTTTATATAGAAAGCTCTAGCTGGACAGTGAGCACAACCCAGTATTTTATCTATTTGGCTTTGTAGTTAGACCCACGGTCGCTTAACAACAGCAAGCTTAAGCACTTCGCAATCGATCAAGACCACGCTAGACCAGGCAGTGGATGGAGATCCAGTAATTATGTGACAGTGTGAATAGACCTTAATGATGGTAAGCCAGGTCTGGTCTCGTCTTCGGAGCCTGGAGATTTTGATTTTCTCAGATTCCTGACATCCAGGCCGACGTTATTTCGTTACTGACCCTTCCGTTGACTGTGGTTGCAACATCTTGTACTATAGTGATTCTTGACCATTTAAATCCCCTTTACCTCGCGACCTTAGCTCTTGTTTGTTCTAAGTATCTCCATTTTCTGACAAACTGGAGATCTTTTAGCATGTAGCAGAGGTATAACGAACGCACACTTTGACACTTGTTTAAAATCCGGTGTCGCACGTATCAAGCTGTTTCACGGTTCCGATTTGTTCTAACTCCGTATCATGATACTAAAGCCACAAACGTTTAACTTCAAAGTTCTCAGTTGTGCAGAAAAGTGGAGTTGAAACAAACAAGAACTAAGATCGTATTCTTTTGGCTGTGGTTGCTACATCTTTCACAACAGTCATTCTTAACCCATTAGGGAACCTGTCTCCACCTATATTCATGACACATGGCTGAAACATCCCCCTCCCCTCCACCCCAAAAAGCCAATTCATGTCCGATTCCATAAATTTAGTGACACTGATGAGCCAACCCGCATCAGTTAAACAAAAGAGATCGAGTTGAACTTTAGTTGAAATTATTATGCACAATAAAAAATAATAAATATACAAAACTTCATGAATTTCCCGATGAGTCTGAGTTTGAGTTTGGTTTTACAAGTCGTCGACACGATGGCGGCCACGATGGTATTCATCAGTTCAAATTTCACAAAGAGAATTAAATAGTTCCGTATCTATTGTATCACACTAGTAAAATTCTCAAAAGTTGTTTTGTTTGGATCTGAAAAGAGTATTGTCAATGAATACACTTTTTATAAAAAAAATCAAGTTGTAGATCTTAGTCTCTTTCAGACAAGACAAGACTCGCTGTGGGCACACGTTAGAAAATAATTATATTCTTTCAAGTGTCTTATCCGCCTCTTGGAAAATCTGAGGGAAAAAGAACCTGGAAAATAAGAAAAACCACGTAAAAAACAATAATGAATACATTGTTTTTCAACTGTGAAAATGATACCATCTTCTTGTAACCAAGGATTGGCTCTTTATCATTAATTTCAAGGTCGAGTTGTTTTTATTTTTCCGTTTATCTCTCTAACAATCAACTCCAAAGGTCAATCTAGGTACTTAAAAAAAAAAACACAAACCCCACAGCAACATTTACCTGTCAGGACAATCCTTTCCCTGACACATAGCGACCCTCTCTCTTAACAGACCTACCCGCCTGAGGCTTGGAATGGCACACATTCTTACTTGCTTACCTCCAACAAAAACAAACCTATCCTTTTTTCCCTTGTACTTGCTTCAAACTGCGTTACGGGACCCGGAACACTGTCTTATCCGCCTCTTGGCCTAGCGGTTGCCAAACATTAAGCGGTATAATCAGATCGATCAGCGATAAAACTAATGATTACCAAAAAACTAGGACACTGGTAAATCGGGTCGGTTATCTCATTTAGGGTAGACAGATGGTGGTTTTAGGACTTGGGACGTATCCATAAAGTGCGCACGTTCGATTTTTGGCTGTTTTTTAACCCCCCCCCCCCCTAAAGTATGCTTTCTTACATGTGTGGCCTCAGGCTCCTTCCCTCTATCACTATACAAAAGTACAATCATTAGAATGGTGAATGTCCAATGATAAGGTCCTGATGTTTGGAAACTGAATGGTATTTTACATGATCTTTTAGAGTATTTTATCAGGGAGATCATTTTTTAAATAACCCCAGAATTTTATTTGCTGAAAAAAGCAGTAAATAACACCAAACTTTTAAAATTCATTACCACAAATGAAAGGCTGACATACCCTCCCCAGAGACACCCCTCCTCCAATGTAAGTTTACGTATTCTCCCCCGTTCCCGGAGCATATATACGTACATTATGGATGTTCGCTTTTTTACGCATGGCGAATTTCATCTGGACTTTTGTTGACAAACTCACAGATCTGCCGACTGAGACCCAAGCTCTCGTTGGCTACAATTAAGTTTGGATAATTTCATACGGTGGACAGTCGAGGTCCAAGCTCCCAGTAGCTGACTGCAGTTAAATGTTTATAATTTCTTAAGGTGGACAGTCGAGGCCCAATGTTGGGCTCCCAGTAACTGACTGCAGTTAAATGTTTATGATTATTTCATACGGTGGACAGAGTTCCAAGCTCTTATTGGTTAACTGCAGTTAAATTTTGATAATTTCACGGAGTAATACGCAAAAATCATCTTAAATTGTAAAGTGTAATATTATTAGAATGTACGTAGAAAATGCAACTCTAACATAATTGTTATATTATTATGCCACAGGCATCTGCGGAATGACAGTGCGTTCGATAAAAATATTTAAAGACAGAAACTGATAAATAAAAAATAAGCATAGTAAAAAGTGATAAATAAATAAATAAGTAAATATAAATAAATGAATTATGGGGCAACAAGAACTGAGAGCGTGAAAACTACTGACTTTTCAACATAATAAAGTTGTTGTGGCCGGCGTTACTGCGCAAAAGACCCTGAGACAATAATTAAATATGTTGTTCCTAGCAGCATGAAGCGGGGAAAAACAACGTGAGAAGTGAACAAATGCGCGGCGGATGATTTACCCTGTACGAGAGGGAATGGTGTTTTTGCACAACGAAAAAAAAAAAAAACCAGATTGGAAATTCGGCTAAGGAACTCGTACATAATTTTAATATTAAAGTACGTATTTTCGATTTTGTCCACGTTGACCCCGCCCTTTCATCCCTTTTCCATGTAGGATTTTCAAATGCCTGGATGGCGGTCTGTAACTGCCGTGACCATCCATGTAAAGGTCGAACTGAAGTGTATCGAAGGGGGAGGAGCTGGGGCACTTGTCTTCAGGAAGAGCAAGACAATAGTGTAATGACATCATCATTGTAAGCATAAATCAAAGAGAATTCATCAAGACGTGGAATTCACTATTGTTCTGATGTCTGTGCTATTTTTCCATCGGAAAAGAGTGTGGTAAAATGCTACGGTCGAAAATTTGTAGGCAGGGTGCAAAACTATTTAACGGCTAATTGCTCGTCACAGATTGAGAAGGAATATTAGATAGATCTAAGACAAGGTAGACCATCAAGTTGTCCATCGACAGCCTAAATTCTCTTTTCAACTCTGTCTGTGTGTGGGTGTGGGTGTGGGTGTGTGTGTGCCCGCGCGCTCGCATTTGTGTGAATGTTCTTGTGAGTATGTGGTCTTCCATGATTCCAGTGGTGTCGCGGAAACAAAAGTAATAACAAAAGCAAAACGGTGATGATATGAAAAAAAGGGATTATTTCAAGACCGGCACATAAGACCAAGGTTTATCATTACTTTGAAAAAAAATTGAAAGAGACTGGTATTAACAATAAGTGTCCCACGTAGTATGTTTTTATTATTATTATTATCATTAATTATTATCATCATTAATTATTATTATTATTATATTAGTAGTAGTAGTAGTAGTAGTAGTAGTAGTAGTAGTGGTAGTAGTAGTAGTGGTAGTAGTAGTAGTGGTAGTAGTAGTGGTAGTAGTAGTAGTAGTAGTAGTAGTAGTAGTAGTAGTAGTGGTAGTAGTAGTAGTAGTAGTAGTAGTAGTAGTAGTAGTAGTAGTAGTAGTAGTAGTAGTAGTGGTAGTAGTAGTAGTAATAGTAGTAGTAGTAGTAGTAGTAGTAGTAGTAGTAGTAGTAGTAGTGGTAGTAGTAGTAGTAGTAGTAGTAGTAGTAGTAGTAGTAGTAGTAGTAGTGGTAGTAGTAGTGGTAGTAGTAGTGGTAGTAGTAGTAGTAGCAGTAGTAGTAGTAGTAGTAGTAGTAGTAGTAGTAGTAGTAGTAGTAGTAGTAGTAGTAGTGGTAGTAGTAGTAGTAGTAGTAGTAGTAGTAGTAGTAGTAGTAGTAGTAGTAGTGGTAGTAGTAGTAGTAGTAGTAGTAGTGGTAGTAGTAGTGGTAGTAGTAGTAGTAGCAGTAGTAGTAGTAGTAGTAGTAGTAGTAGTAGTAGCAGTAGTAGCAGTAGTAGCAGTAGTAGTAGTAGTGATATTTGTTTTTATACAGCTCGCACAGAAGAACAAAAATATTATAACAATGATAACCAAGACAGGATATTAAAATTTATAATTGATATGTTTACGACAATCACTACAAATCGAAGATCGAATGATGTCTTGCCAGTGACTACGAATATCATCCACAGGCTATTACATTTCATTATTGACCTGATCTGATACAGATTTACCTTTACAGTCAGCTTAGGGATTTCCCCGCCTCACCTTGATTTTCACCTGTCTTTCCTTAACCCTGTATTCTGTTTATCCTCGTAGCATCTTACTCGGTACAGTCTCGTCAACTCATTTGTTTACTACAAAGTTGTGAAGTTCTGGGTGGATGCGAAGGAGTGTTCGTTGTAGGTGTGTACAGAAGGCGAGGAAATACTCATCAAACGTTTTTACTAGTGTTTTGACAGCGCATCCTTGTTTTCTTTTCACTTTGAGTCTGTGTTTGATCATATTAATTTTTAACGTTTACCGATTCCTTTACTGCTCATTTCACTGTTATTACTCCTCTCTCTCTCTCTCTCTCTCTCTCTCTCTCTCTCTCTCTCTCTCTCTCTCTCTCTCTCTCTCTCTCTCTCTCTCTCTCTCTCCCTTTCTTTCTCTCTCTCTTTTTCTCTCTCTAACATACACACACACTTTCTCTCTTCACATATTAACAACAACAACAATAATAATAATAATGATGATGGAGCACAGACACACATCCCACACTTCCCACTTAAAATGGGCTCTTGGAGCGGTACAATTTAAAAAATAAATTATCAGGGGGAAAAAACACACACACAAACTCACTAAAATTAAATTCACACAAAAGAAATTTAAAGATTTAATTTCCACTTATAGTAGATTGAAAATGTTAACAAGATAATGACACATTTGACTGAATTGAATTTGTTTATTTATTCATTATTACCGAAGCTTTTTCTTTCTTTGCCAATTTTCCATTTTCTTATCTTCCTCCATCAACACCCCCACGATCTCCAACATCAATTCAATTAATGAATTACCTAAAATAATTTCCAGCACCTGCAGTTGTTCGCAGTAGGTCATTTTATGTCTGACAGCTAGCTAGCCTCTGCCCCACGGAGTAAACTCAAGCGCTTAAATCCTCACTTTATTTTTTCTAGCCAGTTTCCGTTCAAGAATAGTCAGTACTGTAATGTTCTCTTAGGCTTTCTGCGCAGTTAGGTGACCGAAACAACATCATTTTGAAAAGTGGCTCGCATGTTCTGCTTCTCAATGAAATATTACCCTGTTTGTTCTTACATATAATTAAAAATATATCCATTTTCAAAGACATCATAATCATCTTTGTCACTCTTTTACCCTTTTTTTTTTTTAACTTTATCTTTGCGCCACCCAGAAACCATTTCTCTCATCTTGTTCTTCTTTCCTCTTTCGCTCTGTCTTTCTCTGTTTCCGTCTGTCTGTCTGTCTGCTTTCAGATCTATAGAAAACAATTCTTGAAAACTTTATCAATGTAATCAATTATATACTAAACTGTTTCATTGTATTTGTGAAATTTGAACTGATGAATTTCGGAATGTACCAGTAATAAAAAAAAAAAAAAACGTAAAAGACTCAAAGTGGTCGTTATCGTGAGAAGGTGCCGTAAAACTCAAACTCAAACTCAACTTCTTCCTCTGTCCTCCTCTCACTCTTTCTCCTCCCCTCTCTTCGCAAAGAAAATCACATGAGGCCCAAAGCATAACAGAGTATGTATTTCATTTATATCAAGACTCCAAATGTAACAATAGGACCTGCCTCCAGATCAAAAGGAAGGCACCTGTAAAATTTCAGGCAAATCCGAGCTGTAAGAGCTTCAGTAGATTTTGTTTAAAAATCCGGCTAGTTTTTTGTGGGTTTTTTTTTTTTTTGGCATTATATCATTTTATTGTCACCATTTCATAAGGACTGGTATTCGGCCATGTGAATTTTTTCGCTGCATAATATGCTTTAGCGCAGTGAAGTTTTACAAGACATCTTCTGAATCGCCCGCTGGGCTTACATAAACCTGAACATGAAAGATCACCGTGACCCTTCAAAGGATACTTCAATTTCAACATTAAAGACGTGCCACAAAAAAACATTTCCTTCACTATCTGCCCCGCCACCCACGGTGCAGCCTTGAAGAAGTTCGTGTCGAACTGAAATATTTCTCACGTATTTCAACCAAACAGCTTGTTCTTCGCCTAGCAGCCATCTTGACCTCTTTCTCAGACCTCTTATAAACAAACAAACTCTCCCATAAAAAACAGATAAGGAAAAGAATGGCCAGCTTAACGACGAAGGTTCGGCGTAGCGTGGGCAGGTCAAGGGTGGTTGCCCCAGGCGCAAAATTTGAAAACTATCACAGTTTTGACTGCCAATTGTGACAGTTTCTCAAAACTTAAATTAATCAAAAGACATCAGAGATCTACAATGAGCCCAGAAAGACTGAGTAACCTGGCAACACTGTCGATTGAGAGAGATGACAATGTATATTATTCAATACTGTTATTGAAATTTTGCACAACGTCGAGCATTAAACGCGATTTGCTTTAATTACATCAGTGTTTTCTTAAAATACAGTCATGTTCAGTATTGGACCGGTGGAAGGGACTCAGAGAGTGCTAACGGTGCCGTGGTCAAGGGGCACAATACTTTTCTTGCCCAGGGCGCTGGGAACCCACTCTACGGCACTGGGGGGGGGGGGGTAATGATTGCGCTGACTGTGTGTGTGTGTTTGTTTATCTGTCTGTTTGTATATCTCTGTGTCTATCTGTCTGTGTCGAGGAAAGAGTACGATGGATGGGAGCGTAGTGTGAAACTCTCCAGCTGTACCGAATGAATGAAAAGCTGGAAAACTTAGAATAGCACAAATGGGTGTATTGTTTAAGCACCATTTGGCTCGTGGTGCACTAGGGGAGATTACATACCAAGACCGGCCAGGCACTTAGATGCTGGCACACCATAATTTCCGATATTTTCTTAGTAAATCCGGGAAGACCCAATCATACTAAGCCCAGTCAGACATAGATTCTGCCACTATTTCTTTGACTTACTTTTTTGCTGGCAACATCTGACTGTGTCTGACATGGCTTGGCATGATCATATCTCCTTTAATCAAGTCTGTTTTATCTTCGTATTAGATTAAGATGTGGACCATGGAGTTAAAAAAGGGACCTCGCCCATTGGTGAGACCAAAACAAGCCTATCTCACTAGTTCGTGGGCGTTACAACAGTTACTGTCTTGAAAGTTGAATCAGGAGGTGTAAAAAGAGACCTGGCAATGAAACAAAACAGTCGCACAACAGACTTGACTCAGTACGCCACCAGCCTTAATTTATCTGATTTTCGGCTCTGGACACTTTTTTTTTTTTTAATGAATATTAAATGCACTGTATTAAACGTCATAATTAGCTGTTTGATCGATAGTTGTACTGAACTGAATGCTGGACAATGATAAATCGATTGATCTCCCGTTAGGTATTCAAATAGCTATACAAAAGCCATTACTTTTTGTGTCCGCAAAGCTCTTCGACCTGAAGCTAACAAACAGGTGAGTTAAATTAATGGAATCTGTCATCAACAAATCGTGACAGGAAAAGAGCAAGGTACTACCTGCCTGTGAAAATTAATGGAATCTGTCATCAACAAATCGTGACAGGAAAAGAGCAAGGTACTACCTGCCTGTGAAAATTAATGGAATCTGTCATCAACAAATCGTGACAGGAAAAGAGCAAGGTACTACCTGCCTGTGAAAATTAATGGAATCTGTCATCAACAAATCGTGACAGGAAAATAGCAAGGTACTACCTGCCTGTGAAAATTAATGGAATCTGTCATCAAGAAATCGTGACAGGAAAATAGCAAGGTACTACCTGCCTGTGAAAATTAATGTGCACCCCCCCCCCCCCAAACCCCTTCTTGTTGTTTTCTTTTTGCTTTATATTTCTAATTCTTTTGCTTTTGAGATTTATTGGGATGTTCCTTTACTGTTTCTAGCATTTTCCATTTTTCTTTTGGCCACCTTTTTGCTTTGTCAAAAGCCCTGCTGCGACCCAGCAGCTTTCTGTAGTTCTTTTAAGATGTATGTCACAAAGAACCTCGTTATTCTCAGGCTACGAAAAGGTTTATTAAAAAAAAACACGACAACTTTGACCGAAACGAACCAAATCCTCAAAGAAACAATAATTACTCCTATCACCGCACGATGCATGATAATGGGAGCATCAACGCAACATGTGTTCGTCGTTAGGAACTTGCAGTGCATGAAGGTAAATCTCTATGTGCCAGAAATAAGAGACACATTTCCATCAATTCACTTCTTTTGAAATTACCGATTTACTTTCAACAGCAGCTGCAGCGTTCATATTTACAGCTTTGTCTGATGCGTGTGTTAACACTCTGAGGCCCGGACATTATTATATCGCGACCTTAGTTATTGTTTGTTCTCTCACCATTTTCTGAAAAGTGGAGATCTTGTAGTATGTAGAAGAGGTATAACAAATGCGCGATTTGATACTTGTTTGCAATGCGTCGTGACACTTACCAAGCTGTTCCGATTCATTCTAACTCCTTACCATAATACTAAAGCAAGAAATTTTTAATGACGAATTTCTCAGTTGTGCAAAAGGTGGAGTTGGAACAAACAAGAATTAAGATCGCGATAAAAGACGATTTATCAGTCTTCAGAAACAATGTAAAACTGACTTAGCCTGATGGCGTACTGAGCCAAGTTCGTTTCTTGTGTCTCTCTTTACTCCATCTAACTCAAGACAGTTTTCGAACTAGTGAGATGGCTTGTTTCACGGTAGTGTTCATGGGCCTTTTTAATTCCATATAATAATTATCATGTCAAGCCTCACTGAAATGGAAACAAAATAGACTTGTCAGAGCTTTCCGCCGGGCTTAAAATAGTCATATAAACACACAAAATTGGACATGACAAATAGATCAGTTGTGAACAAATTAACCCCCAGGTGCCCAGACGTAAAGTGCCTTGTCAAAAAATTTTGAGAGCTACAAAATTTAATTAGAATGAACGAAAATAAAAGTAAGAAAGAGGGAAATATCATAATCGTCAGGTAAAATAATTCTTGGAGAGCTTAGATTTTGTCCAAACTGTAGAACATTGAGCACCGAGGGAAATATTTCAAATATGATATCGTGGGCATTAGACGGTTAAATACTTTGAGTGTTTGCCAGTTGATACACTTCAAATATGAAAAACTGGTCACTTGAGGGTTAATCATTCTGAAAATGCACCAGGGTTGATGTCCTAACTTTGGTGATGGGATGGAAAGGACAATGAATCAAATTGCCACTGAATACGTGATATCCCGTGATTGAAGTAACAGCAATCACCGATGATTTACAACATCTGTGATGACAGTCGTGATTGCGGTGTTGTTGTTGTTCGGGCAATACAGTAGAGTCACAGGCATCATCCGGTTGTTAAGGTAAACACAAAAATTTCACAAAGTGCCCATTAACTTCTCCCGTGTAAAAGGCTTCGTAAGCATGGTCTATGTGAAATTGCTAAAGTAACATGTAGACTTTATTTTCATACATGGATTGTCCGCGGCTTTGCTTTGCAAGGTGCACAGTATAAGAAGGCTGTGTAAACGACACATTATGAAATACAACACGTTAAAGGCGTCACTGCTAAATGACAGTACTTTCCAGAGAAATATTTAAAAACAGCTAAATGAAAAGTAAAAATAAATAAGTAAAAAACAAACAGATGAGTGAATAAATAAGTATATATAATAAGAAAGAAAGAAAGAATTAAATAATAAATAAATATTAATGATGTGACGAAAGAAATACTCACAAAAGGAGATAGATAAGAAAAATGGAGAGTTGTAAACACAACATTTTACATAGCGCAGTTACTATCTGACAAAGTACACACAGCTGTTTTTGATATTAATTATGCATGTATTCCTTTCGGTTGAGTGCAATTCCATCCCTCATTTGTTGTCTGTAACCCTGTTGCATTCAGTGCATGTCTGGAAAAAAAAAGTATGAGACCCTTTAGTACCGTTATTCATGAAATAAACCGAAATATCTGTCAAAACATGATACAACGGTACACCATACTTCCCGCTTGCTTACCTTCACTACTCTGTGTACATATTGGGACATGACAGCTTATTGGCTGATGTTCGCTGACGTCACAGCTCGCTCAGGTAAAAAGGCCAGTTTGATAGGAACCGGAACACAAGTTTAAACATACAGAAAGCGTAAAAAAAAAAATATTTAAAAAAACAAAAACGCGAAAGGTGCGAAGAGAGGATGCCAACAGATGCCGTGTTTTTTTACCCTGCGCTGGCGAAACATAATATTCTTGCGCAGTAGCAAAAATAAATGCTGAAGATCTAGCTTGGCAGCTCAGAAATCTTTAAGTATGTAAATGATACGGTTGGCAAAGGAATGCATTTTATCTATCAGTGTACATTGAATTTGGGAGAAGAAGAGAAAACACAATTCTTGCATAACTGCATTTCTTCCTACAGGGAAACACGTAGTTTTGTGTGCAGGCAACGTGGATTCTTTCACTTTACATCACAAAGTTTGCGTTCCTCGCAGATTTTGTGTGAGTTTTTGTTGTTTTCTTTTTGAGTCAACAATAACTTTAATAAAAATCTGCTAACTGTGGCAAGGTTGCAAATTTATAACATAATAGGTCTACATGGTGAATCAAAAGTTGCTTTCCCACAATATTAATATTATTTTATTAGTAATACAATTAGTCGTATTTCAACTGAATACGTTTACACTAATTACATTTCAGCTAAATAAATCGTACATTATGCAAATTAAAAATCAAGTTCAATCAAATGTTCATATTCGGAAACCGGATATTTTTGTTAAAAAAATAATCGCTGTCAATTTAATATTACTGTGAGGTAATATGTCTTGGTCAATAATTTAATCCCTGATATGCGAGAACGGTATAATGATGGGGTTAAAAGTAACACAGTCTGAGTTAGTTTTTTTAACATCCCAGTACTTGCACTGCTTTGAATTTTTTAGTCATGGAGCATTACACGGCCGTGCACATCTTAAATGAAATATGCCAATGCGTGGGAGCTAACTGCGATACAACAAAGATTCATGTGTGTGTACATAGAAAGCCGTTAGCTAGCAAAGCACTTAGTCTGGTCTGTTTTGATTCTGTCTTTTATAAGGGTGGTATGATACTACGCCCAGAATGTCACAGCCAGTTGCTGCCAGCAAAATGTACACACAAGAAATAGTGACAGGAGCTGACTGTGTCTGACCGGGCTTAGTTTGAAAAAATCATCCCGGATTTACTAGGAAAAGAATACGAAATTATGTTGGCCCTTGTCTGCCAGCAGCTGACTGTGCCGTTTCAGACTTAGTATGATTCCCCCCCCCTCCCCCCGCTCCCCCTTTTCACTCTGACTTGAACCTCCTTTGAATCGACTGGCAAAACAGACGTGTTTCACTCTCGTTAGTGCGCGAGATCCCGGTTAGCTCAATAGTCCACAAAATCGAGGCATAACATACTCTTGACGCGGTGCGCCATCCCCTTCGTTTAAATTTGGAGGGTAAAAAGTTTTACCACTATAAAAGTCATGCCCACCTTTTGCTTATATAACTGATAAAATATTAACGATCCTTGAAGCAAAGCAATTACGGGGAGGATTTTAAATAGAATACTTGGCATCCATGGGGAACATGCAGCGCAAAACATGATAATTAGAGAGAAAATCTCATTTTCAAAAGGCACGGAGTTTTTCTCTGATCTAACTTCAAGTGCAATTCCTTATCTATTGCTTGTTTTTAAGTTATGTGTGTATGAGGGCGTGCCTGTGTGCGTGTATATGTGAGTGCATATGTATATTTTAGAACTCTCATTGGGTTTGATGTGTTGAGTAAGAGTTTATCTTTTTCATTGAGAGAGAGAGCATCTTATGAAATCGCTGTGCTTTTATTTTTAAAACACCAAGTTTTCTTGTATTATGCCCAGCGAGGGCCGTATAATTCTGTTTGCTTTGCAAGGTTTATCAGACCTAACCTTCCCTTACGACATTGATCGATAAGATAGGAAACCGTAACTCTGTGAATCTCAAGCATGATGCGGGGGAGGGGGTGGGGGTGGGGGAGGGGGGTAATACCAGTTCTGATGTAATTAAGGAAAGCAAAGAATAAGGAGATGCTCGGATTGTGTATTTTGGTCGCCTTGAGGAATGATGAGTGTTTCGAAATACATTGATTCAATCGTCGTCATTATTATCAACATCACCGCCATCGCCATCATCATCAGCAGCAGCATCTTTATCATCATCATCAATATCAACATCATCATCAACATCAATATCATCACCAGCATCATCATCACCATCATCATTATCGTTATCAACACCATCAAAATCAACATCATCTCATCATCATTATCATCATCAACAACAACATCATCATCACTATCAACAGCATCATCATCATCATCACCATCAAAACAATCATCATCATCAACTTTAACGAAGCTCCAGCACCAGTAGATCGGGCCAGTGGCACACTGATCCAAGTCTGTTTTGTCTCGGTGTTCATGTGAGATATGGACTATGGGAGACAAGGTGGCCCAGAGGCAAGGTGCTCGCTTCTCATGCCGAAGGTACCGGGTTCGAATCCCAGTCCGTACAAGCATGTTGGAAGTTTTTGGATTGTTCTCATTATATTCCTGTTCCTGTCCCTAGGTTCGAGCACCTAGTCTTCTCGGATAAGGACGAAAAATTCGGAGGGCCCCTGTGCACGTTGCGCTCGTTAAAGATATCTCGGCAGTTGGAAATCGAAAAGAGCAGGCCGAACGGGCCGCTGCCCCTGGCAAAGTTCTAAAAAAAAAACCGAATCCCTACCACAAAAAGAAAAGTGAGGTGTAAATGCCAAGGGCAGCGAACTCCTAAATTAAAGATCTAAACACAGATATGGACTATGGAGTAAAACGAGACCTCGCCCATTGGCGAGATGGAAACAAGTCTATCTCACTGTGTCCAATCGCGTCAAAGCCGTCTTGAGTCAGGTAGCGGAGACAGCGTCAAAACAGGCGAAAGAAAGATTCAACCCAGTACACCACGAGCCTTATAACGACAGCGTAGAGATCTGCAAAGTGGACACTCCCTATTTTCCTCTGTCCAATTGGGTTGAAAGCGGGCCGGGGTGGGAGCTAAAAATCCGTACAATTTGATAGAAATATACGCCAATTTGATATCACCAAATTACTGTAATGTACATGCTTATACACTGCACTGTATTTCCTCTGAGAAGTGTTGGTTTTACAGAAACTGAATATAAACTTTAACTTCGCCATCCCGTGGTCTAAATTGCTAAGGAACAATAATGCCCAGACGCAATAAGAGACTGCAACACAGAATTTTAAATCAAGTATATATTATAATAAATACACGTATCTTACTGGCTATCTATACCAACCAATATACGAGTTGTCTGTCTGTGTGTCCGCGTTTTATTCAGAAACCACAAGAGTTAGGCGCCGAAGACCAACATAATTATGTATTCTGATTCAGGTTCACCTAGGGGAGGTTTGTGTTGTGATTATTTTGTTTCACTACCGTAAAGGTCGCCAAACTACTGCATACATTTTAGCCTGCAACGTCTAGATACGTATTCACCACAATGTCCAGTACACGATAGAAAGGGGAAAGAGGGGGGGGGGGGGAGAGAGGAGGGCGGGGGGGGTGGACGAGACGGGAGGAGAACAGAAGGGGGGGGGGGAGGGAGAAGAACAGAAGGGGGGGAGGGAGGGTGGGGTCAGGGTTGGTTTCGAACAGTACTGCTACCACTGCTACTTAAATACAAGATACATAGGCCTAATTAGACGAGTTCATCATTATACAAACGAAAACTCGGTGGACTCACTTCACAGTAATGGTGAGCACACCATCCCCCATTCACCCCTCACCCTCCCTGCTTTCACTCACGCCCTTTGACTGTTTTGTACTTACAACTACGGAGACACAGACAAAACTACGTGTTTTACCATGCTGTTTCGTGTTCCCCGCGGAATCCTTGCACGGGTCAAAGTTACTTGTGAAATAAAAGAAAAAAAAACTATTGTTCTGCTTCATTCAAGTCCACCTTTTAACTTCAAAACCAAGGACAGCGTCAGTTTTATGCACGATGTGTGTGGATATCTAGTATTTAATTTTATTCCAAACTTCATGGATATACAGTTGAGCACTGGGTGTTTTTGAAAGACATGGTGAGCTTGCTTGAGTTGTTATAGACATAAACGATCGACAACTTTTTATTTATTATACCTACTCATGCCTTCTCTCATCCACGAATGCATTCATTTATTCATTCATTCATCCATCGATTTGTTCATTCATTCATTCGTTCTTTCATTCATTCGTCCATTCATCTTGTCGCTCATTCACGCTCATTCAATTTGTCGCTCACCCACAGACTCTCTCACATACTGCATCAGTGGCTCTCGGCGTGGGCGTGAGAAAAGGGAGGCGATGAAAGAAAATATGGAGCCTAAGGGGCGATTGGCTGAAAAAGGTGGAGAACCACTGTCCTAAATTGTCCATGCCATTCGACATGTAGTCCCTCATCAATTCCTCACTTGTGCATCCACTTACTGGCTCACTCATCTCTACTCACAATCACGGAGATACTCACCTTGCGTTAGCACAGCGTAAAACTATATTATTTTGCGTTGAATTTGTCTGGGTCAAGGTTATCCTCGTGGATTATGGAGAAAATAATGATCGTCTCACTCCATACCACCGCAACCCCCCCCCCCCCTCTTTTGTCTTAATTTCCAAACCTAGGAAAACATGAATGTCCTGCGCGAGGCTTGTGAAATTTTACAGGCTTGAAAAAAAAATCATAAGGAAATACGACTCAACGCGAGGTGTCATTTTCACAGACTTGTGGCTACTATAGAGTTGTGTAAAGTACAGACAGCTATAGAAACGTTTGTCACGAGTGGAGTGAGTGCAATTAAGGGGATTGCTACAGAGCGGGTGTAGAGTAAGAAAGGCTCACAGTAGACAGCAAGTTAAGCGTGCTGTTGTGAGTAGTAGTGGGGGCGGGGTCTGAAGGAGGCGAAAGCGCTGTATAACTATCACTGCAAGTTAGAAGGTCCTAGGGATCGGACCTGTGAATAAAAGCCCATCGGGCGGACATAAAGGGGAAGCAGTCGAGAAGACTAGTGAGAGTCTTTCCAGTTATGACTGGTATGTAGAACGTTGATTGATTATTATGATTGATGTATTATATTATATTCGTCTATTACCATGATGTAAATAAGTAGATGTGAGGAATGTGGAAGTCCTTGATATTGGATATAGCAATGTGCGCCACGAGCGATAGATGAAAGGGAGTTCATGGATTTGTAGCGCGAGTGAGTAGTGTGTACTCCGATGGAAGTGTGTTACCGTAAGATGTGTGGTGAGTGGAAGGTGAACTAGTGTGTGTACGTTTCATGGGTTGTAAGGAGAGGTGGAGTGAATAGAAATGGTAGGGTATTATACCAATGTAATGTTATTCTTGTAGGTGTCGGGGACGGGCCGCAGAGCCACCTCGATGAGCACAGGAGATAGGCCAGCATAGGGCCGGAGGCCACACATAGGCCAGAAGTGAGGCTGTCAGTGCAGGACAGTAGAGGCACATAAAGTCGTGGCAGTCAGGCCACGGACAGGGACGTAGATATGAGAGTGAATGAGATACTATATTGTTGCCATGTTGATAGGCTAGTGAACTGATATTATGTTGTTGCCATGTTGATGGCTATGGAAATAATAATGTGTTATTGCCCTGCTGAGGTGCTAGGGGAGTGCTACGGTGTATGACAATAGGAAGGTGATGTTGAGAGACTGCGGTGCCAGTGAATCATTAATGTACTATTAAGACCCTGAGGGGAGAGGCTGAGGCCGAAGTGCCTTTAGGAGTAACTACCGGATTGTGGATCCGAGGGAGAGTGTGTGTGAGAATAAGGCCGTTGTACGGCAGTCATTTCAATAATATAATGTATGTAATTGCGCTATTATATGTATAATTATGTTTAATAAATGTGTGAGTCTGATGGGTTGTTCTGTTAAGTGTTAAACTTGTTTGTTCGTGATTGTTGTCCTGTCATACTTATTACATCTCCCAGTCTGGGATTTGTGACATTGGGGGCTCGTCCGTTGTGACATTGGGGGCTCGTCCATTGTGACTCGTCCATTTTCGTAATATTTAGTTGTAGTTAGTTAGTAGTAGGTATTTGTGCTGTCTTGTTCGTTGGATGAATGAACATTACATGATATGATTTATGTATATTGATGAATATGTACTGATACATGTATTGCTATGAATAGGTATTAATGTGTATTTAAACTTTCCAGAGTGTGTGCGTGCAGCCTGAGGAGACGAGCAGCCAGAGCTCCGATTGAAGGGAGAGGTTTTACTCAAAATTTCAAAAGTTAAGTGAAAATTTTGTGCCCTGGATTAAGGGCTGTCTCCTCATCTGTCTGTTTCCCTGTTTTTGCTGTTGTTGTCGTTATAGGTTATACGGGCGGTGGCGCGGGTTTGCTGTGGTGAGCGTAGTTTGTCCTCTTCGGGAGGTGGGCTAAATTTGGAACTTCGTTCATCACAGTGAACAGTTCTATAGGGACCTGTATTTTTGTTTAGATTGTAGCGTTCTATCTTCCTCGTTGTTTTAGGAAGACGTTTCTCTTGTCCTTCTCCTCCCTATCTGTAGATACGTTCCTTTTTTTTCAGACTCTGTTCTTGTTGTACCGTGTAGTATAATCGGCGTAGTAGGTTGCATTTTTTTCCATTATAGTTTTTTTTTGTAGAAGCTTGTCCTAGTCTGGTTCGTTGTCCTTGACGTACTTGTGGTCCTTCTACTGAATTTCCTTATTCTTGTCTTTTCTACTCTTTTTTATTATTAATAGGGCAATACATTTTATAAATATAGAATTAGTTAGGAAGTACGTAAATTTCTGAATTGTATTGGATACAAGTAGGTGTGGTTATATCTGGTGTGATCTCAGGTCTCTGGTCGTGTTGTTAGTGATCATACCGACAGGTTAGCCGTTTTTGTAATACATACCATAACCATAAATCTGTGAAATGGCGGAACTCCAACAATTAATGAAGTTGGGTAAGGAACTTGGCCTTGAGGGAGAGGAGCTACGCGGCTGGATCAAAGAACAGCAGGCGGATTTGCGCGATGAGCGTGCTAAGGATAGAGAGCGAGAAAAAGAGGCTAAGGCTCAGGAGCAGGAGAGAGAGGCTAAGGATAAGCAAGAGGAAAGAGAGGCTAAGGCTCAGCAACAAGAAAGAGAGGCTAAGGATAAGGAAGAGGAAAGGGAGTTTAAGTTAAAGGAGTTGCATCAGCAACAGGAGAGACAGGCTCAGGAGAGGGAGTTAAGGTTAAAGGAGATAGAGGCGCAAGTAAAGATTGCGGAATTAGAAAGCAAAAAGAATGCGCCAACAGAAACAGTTGAGCGGCAGGTACACAATAAAGGTGGCGTTAGGATTAAGCTCCCTACGTTCGACGACCGGAAGGACGACATAGACGCCTTCCTTTACAGGTTCGAGCTGAACGCACAATTGCAATGGGGGGAAAATAAGGAATTATGGGCCACGTACCTGGCATCGCTATTGCAGGGGCGAGCGTTAACATACTTTAAAGAGCTACAGCGCGAAGACGTACAAGATTACGATAAGCTGAAGGCTTTGCTGCTTCGCCGATTTGCGCGTACCGAGGAATACTTCCGGGAGCAGTTTAGGCGAGCACGTGCAGATACCAGGGAGGACTTTGCTGCCTTCGTCGCGAGACTAACTGAGTATTTCGCGAACTGGGTAGACTTGGCGCATGTGGGCACGGATTTCGCTAAACTGAAAGACTTAATGATCCGTGACCAGCTGTACGCGTCGTGCCACAAAGATCTGGTGGCTTTCCTGAAAGAGAACGAACCCGCGACGGTGCAGGAGGCGTCTAAGTTGGCGGAGGCATACCGTACGGCGCATCCGTCCAAACCAGTCGCCAGGGCGTACGTCCAAGATGCTGGGTACGTCGCCGTTGTCGAAGGGTCGCCGGCAGGACTTAAGGACAGGTCGCGTCAGCGTGGTGCCTATAGTGGGCAAGCCCAGGGGCAGCGTAGGGGCTATCACCAATCCCCTGCATATGGACCCGGTAAGTTTGACCGAGCAGGAGGGCTAGGTCGCGGTAATGGCCGGGGGCGAGTTGTAACCTTTGCCGATAACCGACGGCATAGGGACTCTAGTTCCGGTCGCGATGGGTCACGGGGACCCAGGCCTAGTGCAGCACAGGGAGCGGAGTGTTGGACTTGCGGACGCGTGGGTCACTTTTCACGCGAGTGTAGGGCCGCGAAGTGTTGGAACTGCGGAAGAGCAGATCACATCAGCGTGAACTGCCCTGCAGGTAGGATAGCGGCGAACGTGGACAGTGGCTCCAGTCCATGTTCCCCAAATAAATTTCATCATGCGGCTGCGTGTGTTACATCGGACAACGGAGGCGGACAGTATTCTAAGTGTCCCAGTTGTGAGAAGTTATTATCTTCCGGTGTTTTACCTTGTGGGAGAAAGATCCCCGTTATAAATTCATGTCATACAGGAGGTGGTCTTAGGGTTTATCCGGGGTTTGTTGGGGACGAACCGGTCTCGGTTTTACGAGATACAGGATCTACCGTTGTGGGAGTGCATAGGGACTGCATTCGGGATTCACAGCTTACAGGTGAGACTGTCCCGTGCATCCAATTTTCGGGGGCCATTGAGAAATTACCCATGGCAAAAATAATGATAGATACACCTTTCCTTAGCGGGGAAGTCGAAGCAGTCGTTGGTTGGTTTCCAGGCGCCCAGCTCATCATTGGGAATGTATCACGGGTGGTTTCCCCTTCCGATGAGAACGTGCAAGCATGGTCGCAATCAAAAGGTATTGACTTTTGCGCCGCGGTCGAAACACGCCGACGGGTAGCCGATAAAGATAAGATTAGACCTTTGGCTACGCCAGCGGTCAACCTAGATATCACGCCAGAGCGCTTGGCGAGATTACAAAGGGAGGACCCATCATTAAACCCATGTTTTGGGGAAGCGCGAACCGAGAAAACGAGGAGATATAAGAACGGGTCATCTTCTTTTTTTGTTCAGGCGGGCATTCTGTTCCGTAAGTATGTAACGGTGTCCTCCATTTTAAAGCAGGTCGTTGTGCCAGCGTTGCTGATCGCAACAGTATTGCATTTGGCACATGATGTCCCATTAGCGGGTCATATGGGGATAGCTAGAACCAAAGAAAGGGTTCTTAAAAATTTTTACTGGCCATCGATCCACAGAGATGTGCAGGTCTATTGTAAGACGTGCAGTGCGTGCCAAAAGACGACGCATAAGGGTCGTACACCCCAGGCCCCTCTTCAGAAGATCCCCACGGTCTCGGAACCGTTTAAAAAGGTCTCGATAGACCTTGTTGGCCCCATTTACCCAGCGACCGATAGGGGGAATCGATTTTTCTTAACGGTCATATGTAATGCTACGAGATGGCCAGAGGCGGTTCCTCTGCGGACCATAACGTCTGAGGCAGTCGCGGAAGCGTTGTTTGCAATTTTCGCTAGGGTAGGAATACCAGAGCAAATTCTGTCTGATAGGGGCGCGCAATTTACGTCGCAGATGATGAAGGAATTGTTCCGCTTATTCAGTATACAGCCCATCACTACCACCCCTTATCATCCGCAGGCTAATGGCATGTGCGAGAGATTGAACTCGACGTTAAAGTCGATGCTGCGTAAGGTAGCTGCTGATCGCCCTAAAGATTGGGATAGATATATCCCTGCAGTGCTATTCGCGTACAGAGAGGTACGGCAGGAGTCAACGGGATTCTCGCCGTTCGAAATGATGTACGGTCGTAGTCCGAGGGGCCCAACTGATGTTCTTCGGGACATGATGACGTCGCCATCATCGGGAGACGATGAGCAGATTTCGGTGTTTCAGTACCTTGTTGATTTAAGAGAAAGACTATCTTCAGCGCGCACTATAGCAGAAGAAGCGTCTAGTATCGCTTCGAAAAGAGCAAAAGACTATAAAGATAGAGGTTCCAAACTGAGAATTTTTAAGCCAGGAGACAAGGTTCTGTTGTTGTTACCTACGGACCATAATAAGTTATTGATGACATGGAAAGGTCCTTATGTTATTGAGCGAGTTGTTTCAAAGGTAGATTACGCTATCCACATTGATGGAACGAGTAAGGTTTTCCATGTTAATATGCTACAGAGATTTTATGAGAGACCACAGTATCTGTGTGCACAGACAAGACCAGAGGAGACTGTCTTCTCTATTGCTTGTACGGGGGTCGTAGACCAGTCGGACTGTGACGTAAGCGACACCGAGGCGCAGGAAGAGTTACAAATTCAATTGCCGGAGTTAACTGCGACACAAGGTTACAGGGACGTAAAAATTAACCCTGACCTTACGAGTTCAAGGAGTAGGGAACTTGAGACCCTGTTAGCGTCATTTCCGGATGTTGTTACGGATTTGCCGGGTCGCACTACGGTGATCCAGCACCAAATAAAGTTGACTTCGGATAAGCCAGTATTTCTTAGACCGTATCCGTTGCCTTTTTCGTCGAGGGATAGGGTCATGAGGGAAGTTGAGTCAATGTTGAAGTTAGATGTGATAGAACCATCAACATCGCCGTATTCATCACCCATCGTCCTCGTGAAAAAACTTGATGGATCGGTGCGGTTCTGTATTGATTTTCGAAGATTGAACACTATTACGGTAGGCGATAGGGAGCCTATCCCGTTTCAGGAGGAATTAATAGCTTCATTGGCCGGGTCCACGTGGTTTTCCAAGATAGATTTGACGAAAGGGTATTGGGAAATCCCGCTTACTGAGGAGTCGAAACAATACACGGCGTTCCAAACGCCCATTGGATTATTCCAATTTAAGGTCATGCCATTTGGGTTGGTAAACGCACCAGCGACGTTTGCACGATTAATGAGATTGGTCTTGAAGGACATACCTAATGTCGTGTCATTCTTCGATGATATAGCATGCCATACGTCGACATGGTCTGAGCATATTCAGACACTAACAGTAATTTTTCAACGATTACGTCATTTTGGGTTAACGGCTAAACCCGCAAAGATGGATTTGGCATGTCCAGAGATAGTATTCTTAGGACATATTGTGGGTAGAGGTGTTCAGAGACCTGAAGAAACAAAAATTGACAAGTTAGTAGGGTTGCAAATCCCTAAAACAAAGAAACAAGTCAGAAGCTTAGTGGGAATTTTAAATTATTACAGAAAGTTCATTCCAAATTTTTCCTCCTTGTCATCTTCTCTTACTGACCTTACTAAGAAGGGACAACCCGATAAGGTCCAGTGGACGTCTGAATGTCAGACATCATTTGATAATTTGGTGACAGCATTATCATCGTCACCCATTCTGATATTACCCGATTTTCGATCTAATTTTATCCTCAGAACGGATGCGTCGGACTCTGGTGTCGGCGCTTGTCTTCTACAGGAGAAGAACGAATGTCTCCATCCTGTATGTTATGTCAGTAGGAAGTTATTGCAGAGAGAAAGAAAGTATTCTGTGATAGAGCGTGAGTGTCTTGCCATTGTGTGGTCCGTCCAGAAACTAGGACGTTATCTCATGGGACGAGAATTTTGTATCCAGACGGACCACAAGCCACTGACATTTTTGTCGAAGAATCGTTCGTCCAGCCCACGCTTGTCTAGATGGGCATTGGCTTTGCAGCCGTATACCTTCGTTATTCAACCAATTCCAGGAACCAGCAATCATATCGCCGACTACCTTAGTCGAGCCTAGGGGAAGATTTCACGAGCTTATACATCTGAGGACAGGAACATTGACAGGATCTGTGTGAATAAGTCGACTTTAAAATATTGACATTATAAATATGATATGAAGAATGGTTGATAGGTTGAATGGTTTTTGATTCTGTATTAGATATGGTGGTTAGTTAGCTATTCATGATGTGACACATATATGCATATTGCAGGCCATATTGATCCCCATATTTTCCCCTGATTTCGGTATTTTATATACTAGGGGAACGGCTAGGTCATTTTTTTTAGTGTAGGTATTGCTCACGCTCACTCGTTGACAGTCATCTTGATGCGATTTGAAATTAATTGCATTAATTTTTTTGGGGTGGGGGATGATGTCACGAGTGGAGTGAGTGCAATTAAGGGGATTGCTACAGAGCGGGTGTAGAGTAAGAAAGGCTCACAGTAGACAGCAAGTTAAGCGTGCTGTTGTGAGTAGTAGTGGGGGCGGGGTCTGAAGGAGGCGAAAGCGCTGTATAACTATCACTGCAAGTTAGAAGGTCCTAGGGATCGGACCTGTGAATAAAAGCCCATCGGGCGGACATAAAGGGGAAGCAGTCGAGAAGACTAGTGAGAGTCTTTCCAGTTATGACTGGTATGTAGAACGTTGATTGATTATTATGATTGATGTATTATATTATATTCGTCTATTACCATGATGTAAATAAGTAGATGTGAGGAATGTGGAAGTCCTTGATATTGGATATAGCAATGTGCGCCACGAGCGATAGATGAAAGTGAGTTCATGGATTTGTAGCGCGAGTGAGTAGTGTGTACTCCGATGGAAGTGTGTTACCGTAAGATGTGTGGTGAGTGGAAGGTGAACTAGTGTGTGTACGTTTCATGGGTTGTAAGGAGAGGTGGAGTGAATAGAAATGGTAGGGTATTATACCAATGTAATGTTATTCTTGTAGGTGTCGGGGACGGGCCGCAGAGCCACCTCGATGAGCACAGGAGATAGGCCAGCATAGGGCCGGAGGCCACACATAGGCCAGAAGTGAGGCTGTCAGTGCAGGACAGTAGAGGCACATAAAGTCGTGGCAGTCAGGCCACGGACAGGGACGTAGATATGAGAGTGAATGAGATACTATATTGTTGCCATGTTGATAGGCTAGTGAACTGATATTATGTTGTTGCCATGTTGATGGCTATGGAAATAATAATGTGTTATTGCCCTGCTGAGGTGCTAGGGGAGTGCTACGGTGTATGACAATAGGAAGGTGATGTTGAGAGACTGCGGTGCCAGTGAATCATTAATGTACTATTAAGACCCTGAGGGGAGAGGCTGAGGCCGAAGTGCCTTTAGGAGTAACTACCGGATTGTGGATCCGAGGGAGAGTGTGTGTGAGAATAAGGCCGTTGTACGGCAGTCATTTCAATAATATAATGTATGTAATTGCGCTATTATATGTATAATTATGTTTAATAAATGTGTGAGTCTGATGGGTTGTTCTGTTAAGTGTTAAACTTGTTTGTTCGTGATTGTTGTCCTGTCATACTTATTACATCTCCCAGTCTGGGATTTGTGACAACGTTTTCCTTGAGTGCGGAGTACATGAAGAATTAAAAGATCTTGCAGCTTTAATTGTGACCAAGAGTGACGTGAAACGGTGAGCTTTTATTATTTTACTCGTAGTCTGATTGTTTGACAATTTCGTATTCGTTTGTTAGAAGGGATAGGCATAATTTGTAACTCACTGAACAAAAACTGGGGGTGGGGAGAGGGAGGATCAAGCTTTGAAGAAAAATCAAACCTGACACCTTTTGTTCTGGTAAGCTCTTTCAATTATAGAATGATAGAATAATGTGGACATTTTGACAGGATTCATTGTGATCTATATGAAAGATCGGTTGAAATAATATAATTGCATGTGTTTAATTTTGAGATAATTCCGCTGAATTTTCAGCTCCATTGATTCCACTTTCCGCGAGTTTTACTTCAACAAGTGGTGCAACAGTATTGTTTCGTTAACTTTGGGTCCTGTTGGTGTTGATTTGCATTTCACTATTATGATAAAAATGCAACGCAAATTACATTCTGAAAAGAAAGATGCTTTGGATATTTTCGAAGGCTATTCATCTGCAAATACATATAATAATAATATATAATGTTATAATATACAAGATATATAATGCATTGCCAAAATATTCTGTTGCTGGACAAGAACATTTTACCAGCAGGCTGGATTGGAGTTTAAAAAGCATTCATTATTTTATTTTAGGATGGAGTAGGCATTGGTGTTTGGTCTAGATCTAGATCTGGCAGTTATCGATCTTCTGCATTTCTGCCAAGGCGGACAGCAGCAGAGCAAATAGACAGTGCTTTAAAAACAAATTTTCGTCATGTAAGCAAAGAATGTTGATGTTAAATTATGCAGCAATTATGCAAATTATTCCTGTTGCTGAAAGACCATACTCACACTAGTTCGTCAAATAAACTTTCGAAGTGCTTATTCGCAGACGTCTGTGAATAAGATCCCGATCTTATTTGCAGTTGGGGGTTTCTTGGTTTTGTGATGTCTACTACGGAAAAGTTCCTCTGGCCTATCGCGGTCTGCAGTGGCGCAATGACTAGCATCTGCGGTCATCTGACTGATAACTGCAGATGCTAGATGGATCCAATCCATCATGGGTTCAATCCATCGCCGGAAGTTTTTTTTTATTTTTTTTTTAATCTAGTCTCATATTATGGATGATTTTTTTTTGCAAAGGATTTTGCAAAATTGATGTCGTGGGAAAACTGATCATTACTAGTGTGCTCCAAATTTCTTTTATTTATTCCTGTTCATTGAACGGGACAATTGCTAATTAGAAAGAAAAGTTAATGTAAATCAAATTATAAACATGTAAATGATTTCTCTGTCAATGTGAACTGAAAATGTCATCTCTCTCTACAGTAACATAGAGCTACCCCGTATTTACTGAAAATATACTTATGGGGGTCTTCTGCTTCAGCAATTTGTTGTGTTTTGTTTTATTACATTTTTGTTTGCAAGGAAGTTTAGTTCAGTTTTATTTGCTCTGTCTGACTTTCTCTGTGATTTCACATCTGACAAAATTGGGTAATAACTCATCTAAAACAAAAACAAAATCCTAGTAACCATTATATACTCTTGAGCAAAGCAACGATGATCAGTGGGGGAAAAAGCAGAAAAAAAAGTAACACAAAAAAAAAGTCAGCTCTTGTGGAGATTCGAACCCCCCTTACTAACTCGGCAGGCTAGTTTACTTATTAGCATGCCACCGGGGAACCTGAGTTAAAGTGTAACTAAGCAGGGTCTCTCCGATGCTACTGAGGACACGACAACAGATAAGTGTCGCTAAAAAAAACGCAAGCTTGTGCATCATTGCTGTAAGAAACACCATGCATTACTTCGAATCGAGCCATCTTACCGAGTGAAGAGCCTGTAAATTATTGAAGAAAACAAGTCAGAATTGTGATCTAAAGAAGCTCTTCCTAACTAAAAATCACAAAAACAAAATTCCATCTGCGAATAAGATTCTGATCTTATTTGCAGATGTCTGCGAATCGGATCCAGATCTTATCCGCAGATGTCTGCGAATAAGCGTGGCCTTAAACTTTTACTAAAAGAGTGAGAGACCAAAACAGTTTTTAATCAGAAACTAATTTCTGTTGACCATTTTATACATTGTTGCAAACTTACTGCATGAAGAATTTGCCACTGAGATGAATCAAAGTTTGGCATCTAATCTCTGGAAATATAGTACAACATAAACTAACTGGTGAAACAAAGTAAGAGCTGAGTAATGTTTCATGCTTTCTGATAGTTTTTGTTGTTTTCTCCAGCTATAGGACAGCCAGTGTCAGAGCTGGGTAGAGGCAATTTGAGAAAAGAAAATTGGTAAAGATTATAAAATTATCACATATATTATTTTTCAGTACGTTTGTCTTGGCCAGCTGTTAACCCTCGTCCCGCGTTGAGTGAACTCATCCATGTAACGCGCCTTGTGGGGAGAGCCAATGGCCAGTCAGCCAATCATTCACGTATTGCCGATAACCTCTGTGGTCGGGTCAATCGGGTCTTGTTGAACACGTGTATCTTGTTTACTTTGGTACACAATAATGACAATAATGGTGGATAAATCATAAATGACCACAATGATATTTGGATAAAGTACTTGTGATGAGGTGCAATAAGTTCTGTTGTTAAATTAAAGGCCCATAATCAAGCATTTTCTGCATTTACATGTGTGCAGAAAAAAACATGCAAAAAAAACCAAAAAAACAATAGGCGCAGCAACCGAATAAAGAAAATACAAAGGGCAGCGTTGCTATACAATAAACTAGCCTCTCGCAGGATCTGGTTTGCAAAATGTAGGCCACATTAGTAGCCTGACACGCTGCGTGAGGAGGCCAATATAGTGATCTCCTGCAGGATGAGGGTTAATAGGATCGCCCTTGTGTCTATGTACTTTAATACATTATTGCATAGAAATGATGTTCCAGCACAGGAACATAAGATTGATGTAGGAAAAGTGACAAAATCCCTGCACAGGATTTAAGTCAGAAGAAAGTAGTAATCTGAACATAATTATTGCCATCATTGGAATGATGTCATTCCTAGGTGCAAACATGATGTCAATCCTGCATAGGATTCCTAAACGGATTCATGTAGGAAAACGGACACCATTTCTGTGTTGGATTTAAGTCAGAATGAAGTAGTATGCTGATCGGATTGTCAGCATCAGAACAATGTCATTCCTAGGTGCAAACTTCATGTCAATCCTATGTAGAATTCCTACATCGGATTGATGTAGCAAAAATGACATTCCTCCGTACGATTTAAATCAGAACAAAGTAGTATTTTGATCACATTGCCAACATCGGAACATTGTAATACTAATGTGCAAACCGGATGTCAATCCTACCTAGAATTTGTACATAAGATTGTTGTAGAAAAAAATGACATCATTCCTATGTCAGATTTAAGTTAGAACAAAGTTGTATTCTGATCAGATTACCAACATCAGAACGATGCCATTCCTGTGTGCGAACTTGATATCAATCCGCACAGAAATCCTACACCAGTTTGCTAAAGTAAAAAAATGACATCATTCCTATGTATGATTTAAGTTGGAATAAAGTAGTATTCTGATCGGATTGCTAACATCAGAAAAATGCCATTCCTGCGTGCAAACTTGATGTCAATCCTTTGCAGAATTCCTGCATCAGAATGATGAAGAAAAAATGACGTCATTTCTTTATCAGATATAAGTCAGAACAAAGTCTTATTCTGATTGATGTTTGACATACTATTCCAACTAGTCAAGAGATAATTATTATCATTGAAACAGAGGTCTTACAAGGGTAGGTGCCAGAAAGAGAAAATTGCTCGCCACTCGATTCATGCCATTCATTATTTTAGATGACTTAATGTCAGTAAACACATTTCAGCACACGAATGCAGTCGTGCAGAGAAAGGAATATCTGCTTGTTGCTGGCTACAAGCCTGGCAGAAAGCCAGTCACATACAAACTGTTACTGCCTATTTGTCGCTCGCCATGTCAACGAACTACAAAGTCACATGCCCCTGTATGCATGTATGTCTCATAGGTAAGTCACTTGTCACGGAATGATTAAGTTTATTTTTATTTTTTTGTCATCCATTCGTCATGTACAAGATGTATTGGTCTTTTTTGTTAACAAACATGGTGACTGATGAACTGCCAACAGAATGCATGGTTGAAGAAATCCTCGAAGAACAAGAGACGGTTGTCAAAACAATGTTGATCTGTCTTGTCAAAGACAATCCTTTCGTTTATGATCTAAAAGAGCCGGGACATAAAGATCAAACAACATTACATCATCTCTTATAATTTCTTTGAATAAGTATGGAATTCTGCTTCAGTTTCATGGCTTGCATATTTTGGTCGCGCACACATTGAACGAAGTTATCTATTTCTTCGTCGATTATACCTTTGAGATACCGTAACCATCAAATGAAAACTACTGTCGCACTGTCTGCCATGTTCTTCACCCTTTTAGCAAATGAGATATAGCATGCGACCTTTTCAGTGTGACACTTTTGAAGTCGTACGGCGTGTGACTTTTGTCATAAAGCTAGCAACGTATGGCAAGTGACATGCAACGAGAACTTTGGTCAAGTGACGAATAAAAATCAACATGCAACCTTCAGCCTGTATCGAGTGGCGAGTGACAGGTAGGTAACAACTTTCTCTGTGTGACACCTATCTAAGTCAACAGACTTCACCACAAACTGAGAGAGGTTTGGCAAACAGGAAAAATGAGTAAAGGAAAATCTCTGCTTCACTTTATTGTCATTATTGTTCATTGGATGAATATGGAAACATAACGGAAGTTCGACATTTGTTTTCTTAATGTCCAGTATGCAAGAAGCTCCTCTTTCTCCTTAATTGCTTTGTAATTTCTTTAGAAAGAAAAAAAAAAAATGAGAATGAAGAAAGCATTAACACACTTTAATATCCATATTTTTTTTTCTTTTAATGAATCCCAACGACACTAATGAAGTTCGTCATTTTTGTTAAATTTTGCAAAAGGTTTATCTTTCCCTTAAATGACTTTGTAATTTTCATATTTCGTATTTGAATTATACAATACAGATTATTCTCCTTAAATTTTCTTTCCTGTGTTCAATTTTATGGAATGTCAAATTTATGATTTTGGTCTAGTTCATGTGTTTGGACAGATATGGATAAATGTCGTTAACAATTTATTTCTTGTTATATTTTGTGCTATTATTTAACTCCATCTGATGATATGGATATTTGCGTGTTCTGTTGACAATTTTAAGTTCGAGCAGATAAAGTGATGTGTGAGCCCCACTCATGGGTGATGAATAGTTTTGTTTTGGCATCGAATTTGATTCCTATATGTGGTTGTCTTATTATGTGGAAAACCAAGTCAAGACATCTTTATTCCCCAACAGACTTTAAATTTTAATTGTCAAAAAAAATAAAAATTATAGTCTTCAGCAGCCATTTGGAAAGTATTAGTTAAAGAAGAATTTGACACAAAAGGGAAGTACTCAGTCTGTTGTAGTATTAGTGTTTTACTTGGATAAATAGTGGCATCGATTCCCACTTCCGGTTTGTGGCAAGAAAATCAAGCTGGTGACATGGGGAGCAAGGTAGATAATCACGCTTACTATTCATTACATTTTTTTAGTGGATAATCTATATTTTATTTATGTTAAGAGGCATCTGTCTTTATATGCATTAATTATAAGCAAGAGTGTTTCAATGAAAATTAAATGCTTTGAGTGAGATTTATGCAGAAATTGATTTAAAAACAATCGTCAATGCATGTCCAGGTCAAATCTTGTCAACCATAAGGGCAGATATTGTAAGGATTTTGCGTCATATAAGAAACCCCAACGCTATTTATAGTACAGAACAGCCACTTTGGGGAAACCTGGGTGGTTACTGGCTCCTTTCCCATGTAGCGTTGAGGTCGCAGGGCGACCAAGGTACTCGCACGGTTAGTCACGCCCAACTGACCTGTAATATAGCCTAGGATCTGGCGAGTGGCCTCCCTTAAGACGCTGCTGAGGGACTGAGTGCTGGGGTGGAGTTTGGTCGGGGGTAGGCCGGACAAAACATACGGATTAGAACCTACTTCCTTAGATCTTAAGGGGCAACTGGTACTTTAGGGTATTAGACTTAGGGTCGTCCATGTCATGGGAAAAGTGCTCTCGCAACCACATATTCAAACGGCACATGTAGTGTAGCTATGTAGGGTAATGTGTGCTGGAGTCCCCGTGCCACTTTTTTTTTCTTTTTTTCTTTTTTAAAATAGAATAAAATAGTGAATTTGTCTCACATGAACACCAGGGTGTTCACTGGAAAAAAAAATAATAACTTGCCGCTTTTGTAAATTAAGGAGGCATAATGGAGAAAGTGGGAGAAAAGTGACAGTATACAAGCGACCCAAAATTATGAAAAGTAAACGAGATTGTCGAGACATGAAGGTGTTGTTACATCAGATCTTTATTCATTATGTCTTTTCCTTTTTCTCAATGATCTAGTCGTGCCATAGATATTGAATGTAAGACACAGGAGTATTTGTACCCATCCAATAAGTCAGCTTTCATAAATCGAAGTCCTGATCCTTTCTTTTTTCTGAAGTGGTCAAAGCCTCACTGAGAGTATAATACACAATATGAATTCACTCTCAGGTTACGTCCTGTTAAAGTTGCTCAAGTTTATGAATTGTGTTAGAACTACTCTGCTGCTGCAACTAACAAAGAATTGCTTTTGTTTTGTTCCTCAGCGAAGATATGACTATGAGAAGGATACTAAATAAAGGACTGCACAGAAGTGGCAGCAGTGAAAAAGCAGAGAAAGTACCATCTCCCAGTTCAGTCTATCTCCAGCATTTCCATGTTGTCACTGCAACCGACAATTCATGGCAAGGAGCAGCCTGATCAGTCATCTCCACACACAGATACAGCCAGACATTAGAGATATTGAAGTTATGATCATCTTCTTTTGCAAAGGACGAGCGACAACAACATCAACATGAGTTTATGAAATATATTGGTATGTCATTTGTCATGATTGCTTTTGAGTTTGAGTTTACAATGCGTGGGCACGATAATGGCTACTTTGAGCATTTCATGGTTTTTTCATTATCTCCCTTTGGACTAGCTTTCACCCCCAGATGCTTATAATTATGATCAAATGAAGGTGAAGTTAAAAATCTGATAGGAAAAAGCCCATACTGTAAACGTATGTGTATGAACCACATAAATATGATAAAAATCGATTAAATCAACTTGTGGATTTCGGTCTCCTCGCTAAGTCATTCCTTCTAGAACAGTGGTGTTTCAGAACCCCGAATCACATTTATTCCCTTGAGACCCCATGTTTCCTCAATTCCTTCCCCATTTTGAACTGTAATTTAATGTTTTTGCTATTATACTTCCACAGTGGTAATTATTGGAAAAGATTTTCGTGAACTGTTGATTCATGATCATCTTTATAATTGTGCATGCTGCTGTTTCATTTGGTACTTATATACACAAATATACCATTCTTTCCCAGTTTGTAGTTCATCCTGTCATTGAAATCCCTCCCAAATTCCACCCCCGACTAAATTCCTGCCCTCAGAGCCAAGTGTCCCCCAGGTGAAAATCACTATTCTACACCTATGGTCTAAAATTAATTGTGGAATTGTCCATGTGGTCGTACTGGACAGGGTTATGTGTTTCACAACAGCACTGTGCATGTCAGTTGCTATTAGTGTCAAGTCTAAATTCCTTAAAATACCCTTTTCAGTGTGCAATCTTACCGCAAGAAGCAGCCCAACGGGCGACATCACATATAAGGAGGAAATAATCAAAATTTTAGACCGTTTGAATTATTAAGATGGGTTGTATCCCTTAGATTAGATGACGCTTTACGTTTACCAATTTTCCATTTTACTGTTTCTTCTGTTCTAATATTTCACCGAACTCTATGGTCATTCAGAAGCATAACATGTATCTGCCTATTGAAATTTTAATGATCCATTGCATAATTTTGATTAATTTTCCTTAATCTTCTGTGAATTATTTTAACAATGCATTGTATTATAAAATAAATTTGTGTGTTATTGATGAGCAGATTTTACAGTTTTCAGTAGACTGATTAGGAAATTAGATAATTTCTAAATGATATTACTTGAGGAACATTCCCCTAGTTCTTTCTCGACTTTTTCTCTCCCGTATCAGATGTACTGTATCTATTTAAACTTTTTTCTTTTTAGAAACAGGATGTCCTCATTGTCAACTGAAAGGATAAAACTACTTAAATGTACCTGTTTTTTTTTGTTTCTAATCACAAAACAGTTGTTTAGTCCATTTTCATAATCATTTCATACTGTGTCCAGAGTGGCACAAACTTGTCAAATCAAGTTGCAGCATGCAATAAATGAAATGAAGTAGGATGGATGTTTTTGACATAAAACTTTGTGTTTGTCACGAGTGGAGTGAGTGCAATTAAGGGGATTGCTACAGAGCGGGTGTAGAGTAAGAAGGGCTCACGGCAGACAAGTGGGGAAAGACGTGAAAGGAAGAGAGTAAAATTAACGCACGAAGACAAGTAAGGAAAGCATGCATGTTATGAGTGGTGGGGGTCTGAATGAGGCGAAAGCGCTGTATTACTATCACTGCAAGTTAGAAGGTCCTACTGAACGGACGCTAGTAAGAGCCCAGCGGGCGGACATAAGGGGAGCAGTCGAGAGACCAGTGAGAGAGTTTTTCCAGTGATGACTGGTAGGTAGAACGTTGATTGATAATTATGATTGATGTATTATATTATATTCGTCTATTACCATGATGTAAGTAAGTATATGTGAGGAATGTGGAAGTCCTTGATATTGGATATAGCAATGTGCGCCATGAGCGATAGATGAAAGTGAGTTCATGGATTTGTAGCGCGAGTGAGTAGTGTGTACTCCGATGGAGGTGTGTTACCGTAAGATGTGTGGTGAGTGAAATGTGAACTATTGTGTGTACGCTTCATGGGTTGTAAGGAGAGGTGGAGTGAATAGAAATGGTAGGGCATTATACCAATGTAATGTTATTCTTGTAGGTGTCGAGGACGGGCCGCAGAGCCACCTCGATGAGCACGGGATAGGCCAGCATAGGGCCGGAGGCCACACATAGGCCAGAAGTGAGGCTGTCAGTGCAGGACAGTAGAGGCACATAAAGTCGTGGCAGTCAGGCCACGGACAGGGACGTAGATATGAGCGTGAATGTGATAATGTACTATTGCCATGTTGAGGGGCTAGTGAACTACTAATGTACTATTGAAATGATAATGTCTATTGAAATGATAATGTGTTATTGCCCTGCCGAGGTGCTAGGGGAATGCTAAGGTGTATGACAATAGGAAGGTGATATTGAGAGACTGCGGTGCCAGTGAATTATTAATGTGCTATTAAGACCCTGAGGGGAGAGGCTGAGGCCGAAGTGCCTTTAGGAGTAACTACCGGGTTGTGGACCCGAGGAAGAGTGTGTGTGAGAATAAGGCCGTTGTACGGCAGTTAATTTCAATAATATAATGTATGTAATTGCGCTATTATCTGTATAATTATGTTTAATAAATGTGTGAGTCTGATGGATTGTTCTGTTAAGTGTTAAACTTGTTTGTTCGTGATTGTTGTCCTGTCATAACTTATTACATCTCCCAGTCTGGGATTTGTGACAGTGTTCATATTGACTTTGTGCATTTTTTTCCCTTTCCATTGACTTTCCACATGACAGAAACCAGCATTTCCATAGCCTCACTCTTTCTTGCAAATTTCAGCTGTTTGTTAGCTTTCAGTTTTTGATATTGGTAGCGTGGCAATGAGCCAAGCATTTTGATATGAGACAATTTGAGTGTCCACATAGGTGAGAGATTCTTTATTTGTGTGAGTCACAAGCTGTTGAGCCTTTATTTTGATGATGATAACAGTAACTTTGACATCATTATGTTTGCCATTGCATAATGCTTTCCTTGGCACTAAATGATTGTCAACACAGCAAATGTGATTTCTTTATTATAGTAGCACCAGGACACGAATGGTTCCTAATGATTAGTGAATCAAGTGTCTTTCATATATTAAATGGTCTTTATCTTTTTTCAGCTGTGAGCAAAGACATGTTTCATCAGAGGATCTGTTATTAGATACGTCCAGTTACCAGCAGATGAATGTGACACACAGTTATTACAAGATGCAATATGGAAAGAAGCAGCCCAGAATAAACAGAGATAGGATATTTGTGCATGGATGATGAGGATGGGTGATGTTTTGTGTATGGATAAGGATGGTTGATGTGTGTTTTGGAAAGATTGAGAATAATGGTGATTTTGTGCATTGTTTGTCTCAGATGAGTGAGTAAATGTTGAGAGTGCGCTATCTTAAGATTGCTGATGAATAGTTGTTTGCGAGTATAACTTGGAAGAAAGTAAGAGAGGTGAGCAAGGTTTTATTCATTAATACATTCCATGCTGCAGATTTCATGGAGTTTTTTTACCCCTGAATGCTGCAGCGTCCATCATGACCTTCGCAAACTCATGAAAGAATCAGTAAGATCACGGCAAGAATACAAAAGTAGGCCATACGAAATGCAGGAAATGATCCTGATCATATTTTATTCACATAACTCAAGTCCAGAACAGAAGATAACTGTAGCAAGTGAGTACCTGAGACATGTATTTATTGTTATTTTAGGTAATGTATTACTTTTGTACTGGCACAGTTCAATCCAAAACCAGGAACTTTATTGATAATTTAGTTGGAGATGGTTATTGAGGGACTTACATTGGATGTTTGATACATTTACCCCACATGAAATTGAGTCTAGTCTTGTCAGGGATTAGTCTTTATAAAATAATTGGAAAATGCCTGAAGAATGGTGATCATTGTTTGCTTTTGGGGGGGGGGGGGGGGGGGGGGGGGGAAGAAGTATTTTTATGATTGGTTACTGTAAAAAAAAATGTTAAAATTTCCAAGACAAGCTTTCCAAAGAATATTGAAATTTAAAACTTTTTAAATACCTGTTGGTTTGTTTGGAAACACAAAGTGAACATGAGATGTATCAGAGAAGTAGCATAGTAGATAATGTCTTATGATTTAACTAAGACCCTGTACATGCATGTGATATATGCTTCATGTTCATCTTCAGTGTTGATGTATTATTCCTTGCTTGTTGAAATAAATATTTGTACACTTTAGGATGAATTAATGTTTGTCTTGACTGGTATAGTTCTGTATGAAAGCTGTGGGCTTGTGGTCATGTTGCTTTTCGTATTAAACTGAAGTCATCCACTATCAGAGGCAATGGAATACAGACAGCATCACCAGAACATTCCCAAAAAATGAGAAAAAAAAAACCCAGCTAACTGCAGTTAACCATAATAATGTGTACACAGTATGAACACAGGATTTTTTAAAAATGCACTTAAATGATTTATTCGTTTCCACAAAAGTGTTTCCATTCGACGCAATAAGAGACAGTTGCACAGAAGTTTTAAATCAAGTAAATAATAAATATCTTACTATCTATACTATATAATTATGTACACTAAAATGTGAGTTGTCTGTTTGTTGTATCCAGAAACCACAAGAGGTAGATGCCCACGAGCAATATGTTCTAATTCAGCTTCAGCTAAGGAAGTTTTGTACATCACTCATTTGGTCCAGCACTGTAAAGGTCGCCAAACTACATTAAATTTTAGCCTCCGATGTCTTGCTTTTCACTACAAGTCCCGCACACAGTGGAAGGGGTGAGTGGAGGAGGGAGAGGGGAAATAGACGAGACGGGAGGGGAAAAGAAGGAGTGTGGGGTAAGGCTCTACTTCGAGTATTGCTGCGTACCTCTGCTAGTTTTTAAATAGATACACGTACAGTAAATTAACAGGAAGTCGGTAAACTCCCTTTGCAGTAGTGGTCAGCGCAGCATACGCCTTCCACCCCTCACTCTCCCTGCTTTCACTTATGCACTCTGACCGTACCCACAACCATGGAAGCAAAGACAAAACTACACACTTTTTCGTGTTCACTGTGTTGAGTCCTTGCAAGGGCCAATGTTATGCCTGTGAATTCTTTTTGGTAACAAAAAAAGTATCTTTTTTTGCTCCATCCAACTCCCCTTTTTAACTTAAAAATGAAGGAAAACGTCAGTTTCATGTATTATGTGTGTGAATATCTAGAGATTAATTTTATTTCAGCCTTCAGGGTAATAATAAAATATAGTTGACCACAAGATCTTTTTGAAAGACAATGTGAGCTTCGCTTGATTTGTTGTAGGCATAAACGAGCAATAACTTTCATTTATTGTTTTTGCTTAATAATATGTCCTCTTTCATCCATCCACACATTCATTTGGTCATTCATTCATATATAATAAATATATTAATAGTGACCACTGGTCAGAAATGATAGCAAAAGACCTAAGGAATTGAAATTTTTTTTAAATGGTTTAAAAAATCCAACCCAGCAGTGGGGTAAAAATCCCTAGCTGTTATTACCCATCCAGCATACCTACGGAAGTCCGATGAGTAGGACTGACGTCAAGTTTGCACATAGCAATGATATTGTTCCTACGTAAACCCGTTGATTATGACTTCACACCTACGTGGGTTTGATGTAGAGAACCCGTCCCAACGGTATGCCTACCAGTCCTACGGAAATCTACGTCGGATTGACGAAGTGACGATAGCAACTAACAACAGCGTCCAAACCGTACTGAAAAAGAGCTATCTTATATATCTAGATTCTGTTGGAATTATTTGTCCAGGATTGGCGTCTAAGACGTTTCCTTTTGGAACAAGAAGAAAAAAATCTATTCACTGACAGTGTCTAATCGGGTCCGTTAATTAAACGTTTTTGCCTTCGGGCTCAAGGAAGATAGCGCCCTAGACAAGAGTGCTGTTAGGGGAATGAGAAAGTGTGAATAGAAAAAAAAAGTTATGGGCGAGAGAGAGAGGGGGGAGACAGACAGACAGACAGTCTGACTGACACGCAGGCAGACAGAGAATAAGGGTGTGAGAGAGGCGGTGGGGTGGGGGGGGGAATAGATAAAAGATAGAGAGAAGGGGTGAGGGAGGGAGGAAAGGGGAGAAAAACCCACCGACGGCAAGATTTAGACAGACAGGATATGAAAGTATGGGCGTCGTATAAAATTTGCTCAAACAGAACATACAAAATATGACCACATTTATAACCATTATCATAACATAGTGTTTCTTGAGGGAGAAAAATTAATATGTATTCCAAGCTGTAAGGCCACGTCCTTTATATAACATACTCACTCGAACATAGGTATATCCATCCATGCATGCATGCATACAGTAAACGCGACTAAGAAGGGAAGATGAGGCGGAAGGGAATTAATGGAAGTTTGATGGAACTATAAAACGACTGATGAAAGAAAACGTGCAGAAGAAAGAAGATCTCTGCTTTCGGAGTGGGTCAGAAAATGAGCAGGGTGGGGTGGGGGTGGGGAAGTGAGGGGGGGGGGGGGTGGGGGGGGGGGAGGGGGAGAACGTTGAAAAAATGCAACCCTTAACAGCAACAGCAGATAGATGCACTGGTTACACTTACAGTCATAATGACCCTGTTGTAATATTGATTAGAACGGGAGCAGATCATAATGCCAAGAATAACATGCCTGATGGAGTCTGGGGCAGTGTGCCATAGTTATTTGTGACTCACCTGATCAAATCGGCAACTAGGTCGGATTTGGTCATAACAGTTAAGCAGCCATATCAACATTTAATTCATTGAGACCTTTTATTCACGAAAAAAAAGAAAGCAGTTTTGTATCCACAGAGCGGAGATATTGAGGAGTCATAAATCAACCAAAATCTTAGTTAGAAGTTGTCCGTGGATGATAAACACGGCTTATTTCCACCCGTTCAGCCCTTCCAACTGACGTGTGGGTTTGAGAAACTCGGACACATTCATTAGTTTGGGGAAAAGGGGTGTCGTGTCTGAAAAAAACAACTACTAAAGGCGTAGTCATAGTTTTCGATAATGATAGCGTACAGAGTCAAATGCGTTTGGTTCAGGCTTTAGTGTGGGATGTGAATTATGGCGTTAAAACGGGACCTCGTGCAGTGGTGAAAATTAACTCTTTGTGTGCCATGAATTGTTTCCACGTCTGCCGACAGAGGAAGAAAACTGGAAGGGGGGGGGGGGGGTGTTGACAAGTGACTAACACATCTTGTGATGAAATAACAGCACTCAAAGTAACTTTCAGGAGAACTTTAATCGACACTAGTAGTCGGCGTACAAGATAAAAACCAAGGGCGGTCAATCTCAATTACTCGCTTAATCAGCTATTGTTTAACGTTGGTACTTTTCGTAGTTTTACTTTAACATTATAAGTGAATGAACTAATGAATGAAGCATACATATCAACATCCTCCTTTGTTTACAAAAGCTTTTGTATGATTACATTATATTAATTATAAAAAGAATAAAATGAGTGATTGAAATAATAAACATAAAAACAATAAATAATAACAATAACAACAACAATAATAATAATAATGATAATCTAATAAGTAATATTAATAATACAAAATGGAGAGTAGGTCTAGATGTTGACAGATGAAATTGTTCCCAGTATTGATTAGGCTATACGATACAGATAGTATGATGATGATGATGAAGGATTATCTAATTAAAAACTACTAATTAATTGTCTTTGATAGTAATGACACAGATCTTTAACCGAGGTTTGAATTCACATTGTTCATTTTCCGTTTAGTTCAAAGTCCTTCATCCAAGTTGGTTGTTTTCTGTTCCTTTTGGGCCGTCGTGTAGTTGCAGTCGGGTTGTCAGTAGGAGTTTGCTCATTAGGAATGTTCATATTGTTAGGAGTATATGTACCACCATTTCCGCCTTCCGGGTTGACCAAGCTGGGTGGTTGGGCAACATTCTTCTCATTTGATGCACCAGTGTCAGTTGGGGAATTGTAGTTGTCATTATCATTTTCGTGCTGGAGTTGAAAGGGAGTTAGTTTTGGTCGCAGGTGCACCCGATTGCGGTGATAGGTGCCACCAGTCTCGCCTTCCACAACATATCGTCGGTTCCCCATGTCTTTGGTTACCCTTCCTTTGTTCCAACCATCTTGGTGTGGGTTTTGGTAGTAGATAGGTTGATTGGTGAGCAAAGGAGGCAAGTCCTTGGCTGTTTTGTTGTACTGTTTCGCAACAGACTTTCTTCTTCTTATCATCCTTTCTTGAATCGTGTCAGGGCGACGGATGACTGCACATGGAAGTAAAGTCCGAGGTCTTCGTCCCAGCAATAGCTGTGCTGGGGATTCAGAATATTGTCTTGGGGTGTTGCGGAGTTCAATCAAGGCCTCATATTGGTCTTGTTTCTGTTGGAGTGCTTCCTTCATTATACCTTTGATGATTTTTACTGCAGACTCTGCGCGTCCATTTGATTTGGGGTATCCAGGGCTTGATGTCATATGTTTGAAACCCCATTTGTTTGCAAATGTTTGGAATTCCTGAGAGGTAAATTGGGGCCCACAGTCTGACATAACTATTTTGGGCACTCCAAGACGAGCAAAATGTCCTTTTAACTTGGAGATAACAACATCTGCTGTGGTGTTTGACAGAAAATCAGCTTCAATGAAATTGGAGTAATAGTCCACTGTGATCAGATAATGCCTTCCAGAGATCTCCATAAGGTCACACCCAATTTTCTCCCATGGTTCTGTATTCTGTTCATGTTGTATCAGTGTCTCTTTTTGGTTTGCTGGTTTTGTTGCTTGACATAGTTCACACTTTTCTGCCATTGTTTTTATTTCTGCTGACATTCCTGGCCAAAAGATAGTCTGTCTTGCGCGTCGCCTCATACTGTCATAGGCCATATGTGCAGCGTGCAGTTTTGCTTTGATTTCTTGACGCATACTCGCAGGAATCAGAATCCTCTCTCCCTTTAAGATAACACCCTCATCTACCGATAGAGTATCACGGAAATCAAAGAAGACCATTAGCTGTGATGGTAGCTGTTTCTTTGAATCTGGCCATCCTTCTTGGATGATTTCGATCAGTGATTGCAATGTTGGGTCTTTGGTTGTGTTGTCTTTAACTTTCTCAATGATGCTATCAGGTATGCCGCTGCTTATCTGGCGGCAATCTGCATCTTCAGTTGTGTCCACAGTTATTGGGGAGCTACAGTCTCTTGAGAGGTAATCAGCAATCATCAGTTGGGAACCATGAATCCATTTGAAATCAATGTCATATCTGCCAGATCTCATCAACAATTTCTGTAGTCTCATTGGTGCCTGGCTCAGGGGCTTCTTCAGTATTTGTGCTAGTGGCTTGTGGTCATTGATAACAGTAACTTTTCTGCCAAATGTGTATTGGTCGAATCTTTCTAGGCCATACACTACTGCCATCATTTCTTTCTCTATTTGTGCCCATCTCTTTTGAGTGTCTGTCAGCTTGCGGGATGCAAACTCGATTGGTTGTCCATCCTGCATGAGTGTAGCTCCCATTGCGTCTTTGCTACTATCAACTTGAATTTCGAGGGATTTTTCCGGGTTGTAGTATGTCAGGACTGGAGCTTTGGTTATCTTGCTTTTGATTTCTCGAAATGCTTTATCGCATTCCATTGTCCAGCGAAACTCTACATTTTTCTTTGTCAGTTCCCTGATTGGTGTCAGAATTTCTGAGAGATTGTTGAGAAATCTGGCAAGGTATTGTACCATGCCACAGAAACGTCGCACACCTTGAACGTCAGATGGGGGTTTTGTGTCCAATATTGTTTTGACCTTATCTTCAGAAGGTGCGATGCCTTTCTCACTAATTTTGTGACCCATGAAGGTGATTTCTGACTGCTCAAATTTTGATTTCTTGTCATTGAGTCTGATATTTTTCTCTAGGCATCTTGTCTGTAAGTTCTTTAGGTTTTTCTGGTGGTCTCTTTGTGCTTCTTCTTTGGTATCACCTCTGCCGGCTATGACTATGTCGTCTGCCACATTCACACATCCATCGAGACCTTGAAGGGCTTCTGTTAGTTTTCTCTGGAATATTTCACTGGACACCTTCAGTCCAAATGGTAGCCTTTTCCATCGTACCCGAAATCCAAATGGAGTTATCATTGTGGTTAGTTTGCTTGAGTCGTCATCTAGTTTCACATGCCAATATGCTTCTTGAATGTCCAACTTTGAGAAAACTTTTGCATTCTGTAGTTGTGGTAGTATATCATCAAACGTTGGAAGCCTGAAATGTTCCCTGCACAAAGCCTTGTTCAATGGCTGGGGGTCAATGCAAATCCGTATGGCGCCACTTGGCTTTGTGACCACCACCATTTGACTCACCCAATCGGTTGGTTCGTCCACCTTCTCCAAGATGCCTCTGCGCAGTAAGGTGTCAATTTCTTCTTTGACTCTGTCCTTCATGGCATGTGGAATTTTTCTGCTTGGAAGAGCAGTTGGTTTGACTGTCGGGTCAACTGTAAGTTTCGCCTCTCCAAGATCCCCAATTGACTCATCTTCTGTGGTCTCAAGTTTGGCAACGAAGTTGTGTTCATTCACGGTTATTAATCCCAACTCTTTTGAGGTGATGAAGCTTAATAGGCAAGAGAAGTTATTCTCTGCCACTGTAAACCTGACATTTTTCTTTTCTTTTGTCTTTGGATTCGAGACTTCCAGTATGGCTTCTCCTGCTGGTTTTACTTTTGTTTTGTTCCACATTGTCAATGTCTGTGTAGTCTTCATTGCCTGGTCTTTTCGCACAGACTTCTTGCAAATAATGTTTACATCAGCTCCAGTGTCTACCTGGAAGCGAACATCTTTGTTATTGACAGTGAGAAGAGCAGTCATTCTTCCTTTTTTAGCACTGATGGCATTCAACCAGTGGTCTTCACTGCTGTCTTCAGCATTGTCATTTTCTGTAGTGACCTTAACTGCTTTCATCTTTTTGCACTTTGCTGCAAAATGGTTGCGTCCCCGGCAATTGGAACAAGTTTTTCCCCATGCAAAACACTTTTCTTTGACCAGTTCATGGCTACGCCCACAAAACTTGCAATTGTTAATCTTTGTCTTGTGGTGGGGCTCCTTGTTTACAAGTTTTTGCTGTTTTTCCAGTGAACGCTGGTGGCTCCATGTGCACTTTCTCTATCTTTGTGCTCATTTCTTGTAGCTGATTGTTTGTTTGTTCAAAAGATTGTCCAATTGCAATTGTTTTGGCTAATGAGAGTTCATGTTCTCGCAGTAATTTCTCCTGTAGTTTCTTTTCCACAGAGAACACGATTTTGTCCCTAATCATTCTGTCCTTCTCCTTAAAATTGCATCTTTCTGCCCTGGTTCTGAGTTCTGTGACGAATGCATCAAATGGTTCACTGACTGGTGTGTTCCAGAATCGGTACGTTTCGAGAACTTCACTGCTACGTGGGTTGCAATAAGCTTGTAGTTTCTCCAAGACTTTCGTTGGGTCTTCCTTTTCAGTGTCATCATTAAACTGGAAGTGGTCATACACTTCCAAAGCTTGTGCTCCAGTACAGTGTAGAATTATTGCTGTCTGGGTTTTCTTAGGCTTAGCAGAGCCTCCAGATGCTTCAAGATATATTTCAAGCCGTCGTTTCCATTTTCGAAAATTCTCCGCTACATTCCCCGACGATAGGTTAAGTTCAGGCGGTAAGCGAAAATTAGCTTCTGCCATGTCCAGGGAATTAACTGTGCAGAGAATGGAGAATACTATTTCTTAGAGTGGCCTCCCTTGAGTTCGCTGTCCGAGCGGCGTGGGGTTATTTTGTTCGATACGGCGACAGGCAAACGACAATCGTACTTGTGGACAAAGGGGGGTGAAGACCCACTCAATCGCTACACGTAAACTACTTAAGCTTTATCGCTGCCACCATGTTGACAAGTGACTAACACATCTTGTGATGAAATAACAGCACTCAAAGTAACTTTCAGGAGAACTTTAATCGACACTAGTAGTCAGCGTACAAGATAAAAACCAAGGGCGGTCAATCTCAATTACTCGCTTAATCAGCTATTGTTTAACGTTGGTACTTTTCGTAGTTTTACTTTAACATTATAAGTGAATGAACTAATGAATGAAGCATGCATATCAACGGGGGGGGGGGGGGAGAGAAGAATGAAGCCTAACTACAGCAACATCTATTAATAAAAAGTCGTCTTCCTTTCTTCCCTAAACAAAATAGGCTAGCATTCTTGTGCATCGATACATCGGTGACAAACGTGACCAGTTGAAAAACCGATATATACTGGTGATTGGCACACAAAAGAGTTAAGTCTGTCCCAGCGGTTCGGGGCGCGTCAAGACTGTCTTCAGTCAGCTAGCGGAAAGAGAGACCTTGCCCACAAAACACAAAACAGGGATTTGACCCAGTGCGTCATCAGCCTGACGTCTCTAAAGTTTCGACACCGTGTTTTTCCTAATCATGAGAAGGACACATTTGTTACTACAATTTGTAAAAGTATAATATCAAAATGTCTGTGGAGAGTATACTATTATTTTAAAACAGACACAATTTTGAGGTCCAGGGGCAATGATGAGGAAAGATCAGCGGATAACCAAATTACATTATCACTTTCCCTGGAAACTTATACCAAAGTGCACATGTATTCTTTCGTAATCTAGCCCTAAAAAACAAGTAAAATCAACATGGGCATCTGATTCAAATCTGCCAGAATCGTCACCAAAGTCCACAAAAATTCCGCAATTTGAGAATAGACACCCTTTTCAGAAAAAAGTTCTTTAAGGCATATATGGCAATGTTTGACTCCATAGTTTCATACATTACGGAAAGAGATTACAAAATCAGTTTATATGCCAGAATGGTCATCAAAGTCCACCCAAATCCCACAGTTTGAGAGTCGCCACCATTTCCAGAGGAATGCTTTTTAAGTATATCTGGCAAGGTTTGACTCCACATTTTGACGCGTTCTGTGAAGAGATTCTGTCTGGCATTGCTGGCTGTCATGTTAGCTGAGATGTACAGGTAATTCATCGTCTGCAGGTCAAATTCAGGCCAGATCACAGTCGTGGGTGCTGGAGTATTCGGATTTCTGAAATATTCAGAATCAATATTGACATTTATTACTGCCCCATCTCAATTGAAACAATATTTGATAATATTTGATATTATTTGCGGAGTTTGTAGGGTGAGTTCTGATACGAATAGGATCGATATATACTGGTACGTTAACTCGGAGATTACACACATGTGATCTCTGAAGTTGATATTCGACCGACGACCAGCAATATGTAAAGAAAGACAAAAACGAAAGTTCCGTTCACACTTTTCAATTCCACTTAAACGAAAATGTATCTCCTCTTTCGCGGCTAAAACAAAAATAAAAAATAAAAAAATAAAAATAACAATGTAAAATACATAATATTAAAGTCTGAATTTTATCCTAGATGGATGTGTCCACGTAACCCTGTCGTCAAAACTTGAGACAGTATACACAGTTTCATAATTTTTTGGTCAACTTGTCACGGAGTCTGATATAACATACTTACTCGAACATGTATGATATTATGACTTATTATTTCGTCGCTGTGCTAGCATAATGGCCCATCTCATTTTTCCGCGATTTAGGGAAAATCGATTGAAAATTTTATGGAGGTGATGCTCATGTAATTTGTTCTTACTGTGTCGGTTATTTAGGTTATTATAGCGGCTACGGATTGGTACATTTGTTTCTTGGTTACATGACAGCATTGTGCTTAATCACATCAACAAGATCAAAACATTAAAACCACCGACCGGCGCTGCACTGTGTCCAGTTGCAACTGGGCTGCAGTGACACCAAGGCAAATTTCCAAGGAATCAAAGATGTAGTACCGTATACCAATACTAAACAATAGAAAAATACAAAATTCAAGTGTCAACCGGACTGACGTCTAGTTTAGGACATTTATTTCAAAAGCGAATCGTTGACCTAAACTATCCAGAACCTATTATGAAAAACTGCATAGTTTTTCACATATTAAAGGCTGTTTCGGGGCCTTTTCTGCTCGTCTTTTTCATTCAACGAACCATGCGTGTTGTTCTAAAAATCGTTCCTTCTATTTATTATAAATGTTCCCACTAAAGCGAATTTTTGAGCTATGATATTTTTTCGAAAAAAAAAACAAAAAACAAAAACGCACTCGTCGAAAACACCACCAAAAAAAAAAAACAGGCTTCATGGGAACACGCATTTAGATAGCACTCAATAATAGACACATTTACTACACTTTAATTAGTTTTGTTTACGCCACAGGATCTCTTTTCGGATCAAGGTCAGATATTTACAGACGAAAGAATAAAGAATGGCACCTTCGCACGCACATAGTCCAGGAGGCTGCTGACATTCAAGGGAAATGATCAGTACAAAATTTACATTGTCACAAATTTATTTCAAGGTTTTCGTCCCTTTAGTAATAAATCTGGACTTTTTTCTGAAATCTTGACGTTTTATCCGCAGTTTTAAACCGCTGGACATTCTTATTCTTCTTCGTCTTCTTCTTATTATTATTGAGGCAGTACACAAAGTTACATCATTTTTGGTCATGTAGTCATGAAGTCTAGGTACTGGCACGTTCACTATCTTGCTCCGTTACGGTAGTATTATTATAATTGTTATTTTTATTGTTATTATTTTAAGAGGCCTGGAGAGAATTCAGGGGCGACTAAATGTAACACAAACGTTGGCTTAAATCTGCAGACTTTATATGATTATCATTTTTTAAATGTTTTTTTGTTTAAAAAAACAGCCTACATCATCAGTTTCACTGTTCATAATTGGCAAGTGCTACCAGCCCAGCCAAATGATGAATGAACAGAATAAGGGATTGACAGAAGACAGGTCTGTGGATCTCCTTTCAAGGAGAAAACAATTATTTTTTTTAAATGTTGAAAAGAAATCACGTCAGCATCTGCACTAAAGCACGTTCTTTTCTGCTGCTAAAGATAAAAATCTGTTCGTTTCTCAGCCGTCCTGCCTATTTTATTGCTTTCGTTTAATGGACCATTAGAGATAACTATCTTGGGGGTGAAGATATACAGTCTTCTGCATTCGTCTCCCTTCCTGCACTTAAAATTGTTTAAGGTAAAACAAGAGATCTGGATTAACCTACAGCCGCTTTAACGCATGGGCACAGCCCAGCGACCCCAAGGGTTTAGGGGACTCCATGTATGTAAATTTACATTGATTTTTGAAACATGGAAGAAAATCCCGAACATTCCAAAAAGTATCGGCCTAGGGGCCATACTGATATTAAGACGGCCCTGTATTAACGGCGAGAGTATTAAATTTCAAATTTGAATGTAAGCTTGTGTTCAGTTTCAGACTCATCTTCTATAAATTAACTTACCAAATGATATTTTCCAAAATCAAGACCCCATTTTGTTACTGATTATGGTCAGCGATATACACAGAGGTTTAATTTAATGTTAAAAATGCCGCCGACCTCAATGGAATGACTAAAAGAAGTAGACGCTGAAACACTGGGTCAAATTCTCTTTAAAGCTGTGTTTTCATGTTTGCGGAAACGGAAAAGTCGAAAATCCACTGAGTAGTAAAAGGAAAGAGCTTTATGAAAACATTCTTTCAATTTCACTACTTGAAGGACTTTTGACCTTTCCGTTGCCGTTTCCGTTTCTGTACACATGAAAATACAGGTTAAGACACAACAATATGGCAAATGCCCCTCGATATTATTAAAGTAAATAAGAATTTATCTCTTACCCAGTTTTGGCAAAATTTGTCCAGTACATGATCATGCTCTTTGCTAAGCTCCATTCCTGGACTTCTATAGTCCTTGTGATGTGGAACGCTTCTTCCATTGACTGTGGAAACCCAAACACGTAAGGATCGTCGCCATGGGCAGCGTGATGTAGCCAGCCTGGTCGATTGACATACGGGTACTTTCTATCAAACTGCCATAGGTATCTCGTAGGTTTCTGGCTCGAAACTGGACCAGCTGAAGACTTTATCGATCTAGCAGCCATATTAGAAATGCTTTGAAGTGCTGGCATTAAAACCTCATAATCTGTAGTGACATCAAGAATATACTGAAGGGCTTGGGCTCTCTGCGTATGATCAATCGAAGAACTGGAGTCTGAGCTGTTGCCATTTAAATAAACTTCTTGAATCGCCTTTGTCAGGCCTTGCATATTTTTTGCTCCAAGTTGGTTGAAATGATCTCGAAGGATTTTAGGGACATACACACTTGAAACAGCGTCGATGCTTAAATTATCACTATTAAAATCTTTGCCTGTTGCAGATTTTATAAACGCTTGAACAGATATCGTAGCAATGACCTCACCGTCGTTATAATTTGTACCAATCAAGGCATCTACATCAGCTAGAAGACTGTCAGCTTCGTCGGGAGACTGGTGTGATGATTCTGGTCCAGCCCCAGGCCACCAAAACATTGTTTTTGGTGATACTTTGATGAACTCGTTGTCAACTACAGGTACCCATTCAGGTCTGAACAGCGTTTCTGGCTGACTTCCCACAGAACTGCCGTTAATGATCTCCTGGAAAGATTTGGTTCTTAAACACTCTACAATTCGCCGATGTCTTTCAACGCTGTTTACAGGATATTGATCAAACCCACAGCCTAACTTTTGAGCCAGTCTGATGGCGTATGTCGTGGCTGGTGTTTCTCTGAATCCCCAAGGACACAGTGGACTTCCACTGGAAGCGATAACCCTGTGGATTTTGCCTTTGTTCCCTCTATGCATGGCCTGCAATAACGCACTGGCAGCTCCTGCTGATTCTCCAAACAGAGTCACTCGCTCTGGATCTCCTCCAAAGGCGGATATGTGTTCATGTACCCACCAAATAACCTCGTGTTGATCCCACAGGGCCGCATTTCCTGAGACGACACTGTCACCTGTGGTTAAGAATCCGAGGGGTCCCAAACGATAGTTTGCTGTGACAACAATGACGTCACCCACAGCTGCCAATCTCTCGGCGTTGTAAATACGGGACTGACCAATCAGGAACGCCCCTCCATGAAACCAGATCATGACAGCCTTGGGTCCGTGGGTGTGGTCGCTGCTCTCAGGGTTAATTTCCTCATGTAGATGGGATTTGAAGTTCAGATTCCCTGGCACGTACACATTAAGCTTCAAGCAATCTTCATTCATATCTGACGGACCCGGAACCCAAACTTTCAGAATAAATGGATTCTGGGGACAGGCTTTGCTCTCAGTGTCTGCACTGAAATAAGGGCCCAAGCTAGGCAATTTGACTGGCTTACTGAATCGTAGGTCACCAACTGGTGGTTTAGCATAGGGAATACCTGTTTGGTGGCAAACAAAACAGAATGGTTCTTCATTAAATATTCAAAAATAAGAACGTGCACCTAATATAAAATTATTATCTATGCTGGCCAGATTAAAAAAAACGTGAGTCAATACACTAGAAGTTTTGAAAGTTCAGTTCATTCCGTTCCGTGTGTTATAGACTCCTGAAGATGTGTACAGACAACCTATCTATTGCCTGAATGATGGTAGATAAAACTGCCTGTATAATTATTCATGGTTAAAGCTGTTGAATACTTTATTGCTACAGTATCAGCTCTATTTCAAATTATGCCTGTGTCAAATTACATAGAGAAAGATACAGTATGTGTTTCAGAAAGATAAAAGTGAGCATTCTCAGTTTATTTTATTATTTATCTTCCTTTAAACAATTAGATAACTTATATGAATCATCTCAAAATAGCAGAACTACTGGAAATGTCGATAATAAATCTTGTAAATAACCACAAGCCACGAATCTCACCCAGAAAAACTGAAACGTTATGCTGTGTGTCATCAGGCAATGTGATTTCCTTCACCCGGCCACCAACAACTCCAGGGTCAAGTGTGACATTAGTCCAATAATAGTTACCGAAGTCTGTTTGAGCGGCAGGCACAAGGTTTAGAACGCTGAATGCAACAATGCCACAGAGCAACATCGATATGAAATTCATGGCGCTTGGAAGAAAAATACACGTGTTTGTTAGTTATTTAAATTTTGCGTTGTTGGTAAGATATACATTTACCTAAATGTTTGAAGAAGGCAAATGTGTTTAGGCATCGAAGTTGCTGCAAAAGTTTATAGTTTCATACGATTTTTTCGATCTATCTATCTATCTATCTATCTATCTATCTATCTATCTATCTGTCTGTCTGTCTGTCTGTCTGTCTGTCTGTCTGTCTGTCTGTCTGTCTGTCTGTCTGTCTGTCTGTCTGTCTGCCTGCCTGTCTATCTATCTGTCTGTCTGCCTGCCTGCCTGCCTGCCTGCCTGCCTTTCTGTCTTTCTGTCTGTCTGTCTGTCTGCCTGTTTGCCAGCCTGTCTGTCTGTTATGGATTGCCTTATTTTTCTAACGAGATTATAGTCTAGATTCCATTTACTTACCTCCGTTTTCTCTTGGCTGATGTGCACTGTGGTGAATGAGGCAAGATGGAGATACTTGGGTTTCTATTTAACCCCCCTTTGACAAACTAAAGAAACTTTAGCACATGAAAGTAAACCGTAACACGTTACCCTCGCCACTGCCTGCTGTAGTCTCTTTAGCATCAGGGGACCTTAGTCCTTGTTTGTTCCATCTCTAGTTTCTGAAAACTGGACGTAGAAAAGGCATAACAAAGGCACACTTTGACACTTGTTTAAAAAGCGTTGCGGTAATTATCAAAGTGTTTCGCAATTTCGAATTATTCTAACTCTTTATTATAATGCTAAAACCGCCAACTTTTAACGCCGAATTTCTTAGTGGTGCAAAAAGTGGAGTTTGAACAAACACGAACTCAGGTGAGCAATATCCTGGCCGCCGTTTATTGCCGTCCTGTTTTTTTTAATCCAATCAATAATCACTCTAATTAACGGCAGTCTTGGGAATGTACAATGTTGGTGTGCCGAAGGTCAGGTTTGTCATCGAGCGAGTTCAATCTTTTAGCCAAATAGCAGATGTCTCATAAAATGTATGCTGCTTGTATATTCAACTGCATTGGCATCAGTGTCTGGCCCACAAAGACCATCAGTTTAAATTCATAAAATTATACATCTGTTTTAAATGTAGAATATTAAATCTATACAAGCAAATATCTACTAGTCGAGACTTGGCAAGTGAGGTATTTCAAGTTGGGGAGGGGGGAGGTGCGGGTTGGGGGGAAGGGGGGGGGGCAAAATTGCTGTAGTCTATTGTACGTGTTTTGTGGATGGCCCCCTTCTTGATTTCGAACACTTTAGCCAGAGACACGTTCCTTAAGCCAGTTGTAATCTTTGCAAGGACACAGAACCAGTGTGACGTATTAAGGCATTAGCAGGCCCCCAGCTGCTGAAGGTCTTCCATTAAGTGCGCAGTATTATTTTGGCGATTCCCAACCCCACCCCTCCCCCCCGGCCCCGAGCCGTCTTAACGCAAAAACACACTAGGAAGTGGGGGGCCTCAAGGGTTTAGGGGGCCCCATGCATGCAAGTTTACACTGGCTTTTGAAACGAGAAAACGCAGCCTATTGCTTTGCCCAGGGGCTCACAATGATGTTAAGACGGCCCTGCCCCCCACCCCCTCCAACCCCTGCAACTTGTGCAGCTTGTGCACGATGTCGTTACATTATAGTATAATAATAATAATAATCATACCTTAATATAGATCTAACTATAATTACGTAACAAAATATTACAATTAGAATTGTCATAGGTGGAATGCACTTACTTTCCTATTACAAAGTAATGATTATTTTATATTATGCCCCTAGTATTTCGTTTCCTTCAGGAAGAGCTCCTTTTGCTTTTCCGCCCGTGGAAACAGTAACAAAATAAACAGGAATAATTGACTATAAAAGGGTCCCGAATATTGTATACGCCCCTGACGATCTCAAGATAAGACACCGCAGTATAGGTTTCGTAACTCTAGCAAATAGATAGTGCAGTGCCCCAGTCTGTCACCGGTGTTATAGCATCGCCAAATAGAAACAGCAGCGATGACAAACTTCGGAGTATTTTATTACGTCATTCATCTGGTTTGGCTAGAGTCCGGCCCTGTCCTGTGTAACAAATGAAAGAGATGCGATTTAGTTCGTCTTGACAAATTTAGGCACAGAACGCGAAATACTAAGATAGCCTACAACCGCGCACACTATATATTAATATGGTCAACAGAAAGCCGAATCTTATTATGTCTATATAATATAATACATTATAGGTAGTGCTTCGGTAGGGACGGAATAAGGGTGGACTTGATAATTATAATCCTACATTGTCAGAAAGACAATGAACGTCACATGACGAGATAAGATCAGAAACGGAGTTATCAGAGACAATGTGGGGACTGTGCCATGTCTAGAATATATAGAAAAAAACGAAGGCTGAAGTGGTTTGGCCATTTCATGAACAGCTAGATTACCAGGCTTAGAATATGAAAAGGCATGGAGCAGAGGAAGAGGGCGTTGTATGGCTAGAAGTTGGTACAGAAACAACTGAAAGAATCAACCTAACCACGGCAGACACTGCATGCATCTCCCCTGGACGCTTACCGGCACTAAATGAGGATAGAAAGAAGGAAGAAAGGGAACAATACTTTTTACAAATGATTGAAGCATGAAATTAGCACAAATTTTAATGCCTTCCCTTTTTTCCTTTGGGTTTCATTGTATCGTTTTTGTGTAATTTTTTGTGCGAGGCATTGCTACATGCAACTTTTTCTTTTTCTTTTTGGTATCCTTGGCCTTGGCATAAAATTAAATGTTGCACATGAGATATTTTAAAAAAGGAAGCGCATATCCGTACAACATGTTGTGCACATAATTCGATGACGTAGAACACACAATGTGAATGAATGAACCTTCTTCCCTCATAGAAGAGCGCTTACATTTTAGACCAATCAGGTAGAGCTACCCCAGCCCCACAACATGTTGTATGCATTAACATGTTGTACGGATATGCACTTCCTTAAGAAAAAGATGTTGGACACGAAATATTTTCAAAATGGCCGACACATATTGGAAATACGCCACACTGCAGACATTTTACATAAAAATAATGTGTCACAAATGCTCTTGTCTATGTTGGCGCCTTGGAATAGCTCTTTGCTGCGAAATCTTCTTAGGTGTATTTACATTATGAATGTGCCTCAGTAGGGAAGGCCCACCCAGTATCCTTACGTCAGTTCGACGTAGACTTGTAGAGGATTTCCCCACAGGGTTGGTAGGATACCATGGGGGCTAGCCAGCTACATCAAACAGATGTCGGCACGATAACGTAATCAGATGATAAATGTGGGAACGATGTTATTACTATCTGTAAAGTTGATGTCAGTCCCAGGCATCGGATTTTCGTGGAGTTTCTGGCTAGGCCTTGTCCCTGTGGGTTAGGGTTAGTGTAGTGTTACCTAGCCGATTGAATAACTTTTGGGGAGAGGCGATTCGGCAGGGATCACATAATGTGTAAGTTGAAGGAAGTCAGTGCCTCAAACACTTGTCCAGCTGAGATCCTCTGATAATCCCCATTAGCGTCTGTTAGAGCTGCAGCTGTAAGGCTTATAACGCTGACCTCAACAATTCCACAAAGTGACATTGGAATGAAATCCACTGCTATGATAATAAAAATGTACATTTTCGTTGGTTATTTATCTATCTATCTATCTGTCTGCCTGTGTGTCTGTCTGTCTGTCGTTCCATCTATCTATCTATCTATCTATCTATCTATCTATCTATCTATCTATCTATCTATCTATCTATCTATCTATCTATCTATCTATCTATCTATCTATCTATCTATCTATCTATCTATCTATCTGTCTGTTTGTCTGTCTGTTTATCTGTCTGTCTGTCTGTCTGTCCGTCCGTCGATCTATCTATCTATCTATCTATCTATCTATCTATCTATCTATCTATCTATCTATCTATCTATCTATCTATCTATCTATCGTTTCAACTTTTGTTTTTTCAGGCTGACCGTTTTGCACCAACATTTAGGCATGTTGAAAATATAATATTTTTTTTTTAATGATACGCAGAATAAAGTGTGAGTCGGAGGAGGGGGAGAGAGGTGGGGTGGGTGGGTGGGGGAGGGGGTCCGTTTCAGACTTGCACCATACAAGAACTGTTATCGGTTTGGTACAAATACAAGGTCATGAAATGAACCCATTCCATTCCTATGTCAACAAAGGTCAAAAACCCTATTTGGCAATGACTTTATCCTCAAGGTCCAGCCCAGCTCCCTTCGTATTAGAAGAGCTGCTAGACGAAAAAAAAAAAAAAAGGCTGGGGTGGGATGACATTACATAATTATAGATTGGGTATTTAAAGTACAATTATACTAGGACATCTCACTTTCTTTGACTGACTGGCTGAAACAGGGGATGAAGATGGGATTTTTTGCGTGCATAGATTTAGTTGTTTCAGGTCGGCCTTTCCTTGTGAGAGACTGCAGAAAGTAGAAAATAAGAAGTGCCAACTCCGAAAACTAATCAGATATGTTGGGACTGAACGTTTAAGTAGGCTATATAATTATATGTATGACGATTTCTTATATACTTCTGGCTGTTCGTGACAGCACCTACATAGTTGCTTTAATACTAAATACTAATACTTATACTAATAAGACCAATAAATGTCACCTATAGGTAGAACGCGCATGACCTCACAGAGTGTTTTTGTTTTGTTCTTCCGGCTGACAAGATGGCCGTTGGATCAGCTGATTAGTGTAACTTCGAGATATGTCTAAGCGGTTAAAATGCCTGCTGGTTGCATTGCCGTTGACTGTTATGACAGGGGTGGAAAGGATGGATCCAAGCTGGTCAGATTCCCTACCACCAGTGTAAACAATGGAAAGGAAGTGAAAGAATTGACCGAACGTCTCCATGTGCATACACACGCGCCATTGTTTACTGTAGCGAACTATACTTTTAGCTCGCCTCCGATTGGTTCGCGGCGCCTTCCGTGCTCGCAATGCAAATCAGATAACGAATCAAAATCAATGCCACGATCGCCATGGTGATGCATGGGTCCGGACTGACAAGATGGCGGATATGCGCGTTCTGCCTATATAGCACTTCATCCTGCAATACAAGTTCTAAGCGCTTTACAGACATTCCATCGCTCACATTCAATTCATCTTTACAAAGAACATACTAAAACATGTTGCATTCTATCAATTAGAAAGACATGTTTTAAGATATTTCTTGAGAACTTCTGTGTCTTGTCCATCCCTTAAGTTTTACACCATCTTTTGCATGTAGTAGATCAACAAACGTATTCTCCATCAACTCAGCCCAACTTCATTATACTTTACAGTCTGCATCGTAAAGACTACGCTGCGCTGCAGACTGTCTGTTATCCAACCTCAAAATACCTTTGAATGGTCTGACACTTAGTAATAATGAAAAATATTTTTCTGCCAGAAGGACATCGGCCAGGTGACTAGGTTTGCCGCGGTTTGTAGCAAAAAATATTTCGAGAAATTCATAAGCAACTCTACGTCTTCTTCCGTGTTCACTTTCAATCATCCAGACTTGACCCCCAGGGCCGATCTTTCCCATGAAGTCCGCAGTCAGCTGCAAGTTCTCTGTCGACTCCCCATAGTATTTCCAGGGTAGTGTTCTCAGTGGCCCATGTTTCCGGTCTAAAACAGCATATTATAGCAAAGCAAAATTCATAATTGTAGCAGATACAAGCAATTAAAATGACGTCTCACTCTGAGAAATATTGCGTGAAATTTCACCATGAATTATTGGCAAAGTAAAGATACGAAAGTTGTTTGTTGTTGTTATTGTTGTTGTTGTTTTGACATTTGAAAGTTTAACAAGCAGGCTTTCAGACTGTCGCTTAGGAAAAAGGCTTTTTCTATCGTTGGGGCCTAAATTGTGGAACAACATTAGAGTTGATACCGGGTAAAGGGAGAACATCATCACATTTAAAAATAGACTCAAAATTGAATTGCTTAGAACTGTTTTCTTTGAAACTAGAATGGATGATGTCCTGGTCTTAGACGTTTGAGGATGAGAGTAGATTAAGTTTTGTTAATGTATGTGAGTGGAAGCATGATGAATTGGACTTACGCTAATATTGCTTCTGATTTTTGTTCAGCCCCTTAGAGCACATTATTTTGTGTGTGTGTGTGGATTTGAGCGGGGCTACATAAACTAATTATTCCATTACTGTAATTCATATTTCTATATTTTGATGAAGCCACAACCGTGCTGATATTCACAAAACACTTTTAGTTCTTTAGTTGGATTATAGCATTATGTACGAGGATTTTAGTACTAATTCTACCCGGTATATGTCTTGACTGTTCATCCCTAGCAACCTCTGACGCACCATACCTAGAAGTGAAAAGTCAATGTCCAACCTGACCCCATTCCGATGCCCGGGCAGGTGACAGTGTCAGCTACCATCCGCATCAACAGAGGATGACAGGACAGAGGTTTGGATGTGGATGTGACCATAAAGAGATATGTAGGCTTTTTGTGGGTCACAGTGCCGTGCATCAGCGAGGTTGGAAGCTGGTGAGTAGGAGGATTTCCATGGCAACTTAGTTCTAGCGTCTCAAAACTATTTTTTTTTTGTATTTGGCGACCTTAGTTCTTGTTTGTTCTACCTCCATTTTCTGAAAAAATGGAGATCGTTTGGTATGTAGTAGAGGTACATGTATAGCAATTGCACACTTTGACACTTGTTTAAAATGCATTCTGGCACGTATCAAGCTGTTTCACAGTTCCTATTATTTTTAACTCCTTATCATAATATTAAAGCCGCAAAAGTTTAACACTGAAGTTCTCCTTTGTGCAAAAAGTGGAGTTGGAACAAACAAGGACCAATTGTGCGAGTTTTGGAGATCACAACAATATTTTTGATATTTTTTAATAGTAATTTAGTAATTTTTTAATAATGCTTTTAAAATATTATTATCTTTTTAATTTACGGTCAAATACATAGACTTCTCCTTCGTATTTCCTTGGGATTAAAAAAAATATGAGTGGCGTTTGACTCTGTCAGTTAATCGTTACTGGGCCGCATACCGAAAGAATCCGTTGTCCTCGGAAAGCCGATAGTCCTTTTAGACAAAATTATTAATTGCCCATTGGTACTTTTTGCTGTAAGGACGGCAAGGCATTCACACGACAGTAGGCTAATTGGGCTACCATGCTACGGTTTGTATCCCCAAGGCTTCACTGGGACGCAAACTGTTTCTTTATTGTCTCGAAGTCACTTAGTTTTAGCCGGGATTTTCTCAGCTACCACATACTAGTGGTAGTCTTAAAAATTTGGCATGCAGAGTGTGCATTGGCCTAGGTATCACGAAAAGCATACATTTTGTGGAAAGCGGATTCCATTGATTCCGGCTTTGCCTTGTTGGATTAGGTAAAGGATTTGCGAGTTTGGACAATCAAGGTAGAGGATTTGCAAGGTTTGACAGTTTGGACAATCCAGATGAAGCCTACTAAAATAAGAATAGCTGACCGATGCTAGTGTGGAAGAAAAAGACCGAATGAGAGATTTAACTCAGGAACGAGGCCACGCCAATCCTGGCCCCTCCGAATCATGGTAAAAGTTTGGTAAAGTACCCGTAAATCGAGCAGCAAAATATGTGTAATAAGATAATTATGACGGTGTTAAAAGAAAATAATATTATATTTTAAGAAATGAACCTGGTCCGGAGCGAAATCCTCATGTCTAAACTGAATAAATTATATTGTAATCGAAATGACACCAACGGGTGGCAGATGGCAACATTGCAGCAGGGCTGGGTACAAGATGAGTTGTGTTTTAACAAATGTTAATGAGGTGTAAAACTTTATACATGTATATGCATCATCGCTTTAGAACCAGGCACGTTTATGTCCAGGAGAACTGTTTTGAGCAGACTTAGTTATAACATTTTACTTTCATAATATCTTTGATTACCTCATTTGCTGACACAGCAAGTACGACGCCTGTGCCTTGGTGGACAGATATCAGAACCAGACCTGCCCGGTACAACTGGCCGTCAGCAACATACCTTGTACCTGTGAGACCATATACCCAGGGGACATGGTGATGGTTGATCAGAAAGTCGACATTCCCAAACTTGACGGTCTTCTTTGGTCATGGTTGGCGTCCATAAGTAGCTCTATATCTTCTTACTATAATGGAGCCAGAGGGTGAACATGTAAGCACCTTAAACGTTGTAACCACGTGACCAAAAATTATGAAAGTCTGTGTACAGCCTCAATTTTATACCATAAATTACGCGGACACATCCATTTAGGACAAAATTCAACCTTTCATATCATTTTTTTTGTAAAATTATTTGAGCCATAAAAAGGAAACACATTTTACTCGAGTAATATCGAAAAGTATGATCGGAAATTTCGCTCTTCGCCTCTGTTTCTTCATAGCTGGTCAAAATCAAGTTCGGGATATCTCTGTACAATACTTTCCATTAGAGTTTGATTTGATTTGAGTTTGAGTTTTACGGCGCATCGGCACGATAACGACCACTTTGCACCCTTCACGGTCTATTTGGGTACACTTTCTTTATTTACGTTTCGTATTCAGAGCTGTCAAGTTTAACACAGAATTAAATACATTCACATAATTTTAACACATTGGTATAATTCTAAAATAGTTGTTTTGTATAGGTCTGGAAAAAGTTTTTGCATCAAGTCTAAATGCCATTATCAGTGTGACCTAGATCTATATATACCATGGGGCGTGGTACAAAAAATTTGCAAGTTTTTGCTTGCCCGGGTCGGCTAGTTACTTAAATATAAAACCTCGCCCAATTTTGAACAAGGCGGACAGTCGCTCAGTCTTACTGGTCAGTCATGCTACTATGCAAGCCTCACTGTACAAATTAAGCACAAATCTGTTATATGCCATGGTCGTAGTTTTAGTTTTATTTTTTTACACTATATCTATACTATACCGCTGACCCTGTCATAAAACCGTGCAAGTGAGAGAAGCTTAATTTGACAGGAAAGGGGACAAAACGGTTTTTCTGGGAATGCATTCTTATCTTACATATACATGTATATATATATTTAGTGGTGTAAATACATTGTTTTGTACTGCCCTGTTTTTGTACTACTACTTCTGTACTTACAGGGGTCGGCAAACGTTTTAGATCATTGACCCCTTCATGGATGCTTCATCGACCCTCATCATGTGAAATAAATGAATAAATGTTATCAATAATAAATTTCTCAATTTAAAAATAATAATCCGTTCGCTCTTTTGCTTCATTACTGCTTCTCGATGAGAAACATATAAAGAAATTTAAATAAAATACTTACAGAAATTGATAAATAACATTAAAATGTTACTTACATTTTATTGACCCCTTTTTGACCCCTAGACATTTATCGACCCCTTGGATAGTCATATCGAACCCAAGGGGTCGATATCGATATCGACCACTTTGCCGACTCTTGCCTTTGTCAATAGAGCAAATAAAATTCCTTCAAGAAGTTCGTGGAATATTTGGTAAAAAAAAAAAGAGTTGACATTTCCAATTGTGCGAATACTCTTGTGCGGGCTTTTGATACTGATAGGGTTTACGATACTGCACATGCGTGCAATTTACCATATTAAATATCGTGTGTAATAATAATAGTAATCTTTTTTTGTTTTCAGGGCAGCTACAAGGCGGACATTAAACTGATTGACAGAGCAAATGACACTGAGCGCGGTTGCGTGCACGTTGAAGGAACAATAGACTAGATCGAGAGCCGCTTGCAGTGGTTTCCCATGCAATATTTTTGGATAAATCAGTGATCAAATTCTGTCCAGTTTCAACACAGGCTTGCCAGTTGCTTTATAATGCAAATAAATATCAAAATGGTGTACTTTAACGTTACCTAGCCTACAACTAAAACCTGGCATTTGTTGTTGTTCTTTTTTCTCTTTGCACCTCAAAAATATTTTCAAAGCAAAAAAAAAACAAAACAAAGAAGTTCTATTAAGATATAATATTTGAATTTACCATGTATTTATAATGCATGAAGAAAAAATACCACCGCATCTTCCCTGTAATGGTCACAGATTGATGAACAAATGCAAAATTGCACAGTGATTTACGAAACATTTTTTTTAAATTGATTATTAATGTAAAACATGGACATATCAGAAATCTTTGTCGTCCTTCATCATCCCATTATGGAAAAACAGCCACTCAATTTGTGATTAAATAAAGGAACCAATTCAACACATCCAAACAACAATGCTAATGATGATCATGGGCAAGACCATGACCAGACAGCGGTGACAAGACAGATGTGTTGGACTTCTGAACTGTGTCAAAGCCAAATTGAAGAGCATTTTTTCCATAACATGATAAGTCAATTTTGCATGAGTTTTGGCCCCTATCAGATAGTCATTCAAAATTAGTGTAAGACGTGGTGTAAGAGTTCAGCTAAAACTTGCTGTGTCCCATCTTCATCCGAAGCTTTAACTGAACACTTTCAAGTTGTAACTGCATGAACACGTACACCGCGTCTCACACTAATTTTGAATGACTATTTGAAAGGGGCCGTAACTCATGCAAAATTTGACTTGCCCTGTTTTGGAAAAACTCTCTTCAATTTTACGGCGGCCCATTTATGTTTTCTGCAGTGAAACTAGAACAGATTACAGGTATAAACATACTCCAATTTTTCCCACAGTAAAATGAAATACCTTCATCAATATTGCAAAAAAAAAAAAAAAAACCTAACATTCCACATGAAATATTTTGCTACACTTTAGAGCTCCTTCAGACGCGGCCACTTCGGTGCACAACACTTTTGCACTCGCAATCGCAGAATACGCACAGGACTGAAATGCAGCCATCAGCGTTAGGAAATTAATGTTTCTAGTCAGTGTGAATTATTGATCCAGAGTGTTAATCCTATGGACAACATAGTGCCAACCCTTTTTTTAAGAACTATTATTTCCGAACTGATACAAAGCTATTACTTTCTTAGACTCTCAGTTCTCACTACCCAACTCATTATTTGAGCGGGCAGAGGTCTGTGTTGTTACAAATCCAGAGCCTGCAGTTAATATTCTCTTCTACATTCTTAGAAAGAGTGTGGTTTAGTGTGTTGTTTTTTTTCCCAAGTCATTTCATAAGATTTCAGTACTATATTTCTGATTGAAACAAACATGGAAAGATATAAAAACATGTAGTTAGAGTGTCAAATGGAGGAGATCATGATGACCTAATTAATATACATTCATGTAATGGCCGTCACGTCCAAGATTTGAATCCGTGATAATGTTTCTGTCGCTGAGAGCATTCAGAAAGAGTCTGGGTACGTGCAAGTCAAAGTTCCAGGCTTTTGTCACGATATGAAAGTGAGGTCAAAACCAGATTTAGCTAGCATCTTATCTTCATGATTCAGGCTAGCAGCTGTCGAGCCAAAGTCTTCCTAACAGCTAGGCACTTGGGGGAAAGAGGGATAGGGTGGGATGCCCTTACATAATGAAAGAAATGGATGACGTGTGGCATAATTATTAAATTATACTGGGACAGTTCACTTTCTCGGGACAGTCTGGTAGAAACCGCGGCGAAACGAAGATGGGATTTCTGGCGTTATCTGTGATTGCGTTTGCATGTATAGAACTGGTTGTTTCAGATCAGCCTTTGGTTGTGAGGAATTGCTGTAAGTAGAGACTGAAAAGTGCCTTCTCAGAAAACTAATCAGACATGTTGGAACTGAACTTGTATAATACATGGTCAACCAGGGCCGGATTTATAGGGCGGAAATGAGACAATTGCCCCGGGGCCCCAAGTGCCAGAGCCCCACCTCTTTAGAAAACTATAATAGTGAGCTCAACTCGGTTGTACAAATTGTTGAATTAGCCATTGTTATCTATGGAAATTACAGAGTAAATAGCAGCATGGCTATGTTCTTTGTAATTTGACTTACCTATACAATGTATCTGAAGTTTTGCTGGCATATATTTACAGTTTTGCGTACCAGTAACTTCAGATATATAATTCATTTTACAGAAGAATAATACAGTGTATATTATACGCAAATAAACTTACTCAAACGTGTGATTTGCCAGGCATTTTAATTTCATTGTATAGGGAGCGCCAGCTCCCCCCCCCCCCCCCCAGGTCTAAATCCGGCCCTGGACAAACTCGTAACTAATTAGATATATTATTGTGAGTTTAATGAACTTTTAAGACAGGCAAGAGCAACCTTTCAATATTGTAGTAAAGGCCAGGTCTGAAAAAAACGTGAGGCTGCAGAGGGCCGGATTTGGATTTTCAGTTTGAGTTTTACGGCAGGTAGAACGATAGCGGCCACATTGCGCCTTTCCCGATCTATTTTGGACACTTTATTTATGTTTGATATTCAGAGTTCATCAATTTAAACGTCACTTTTAATAGAATTTAATAGTTCCGTATAAACTTTATATACTGGTAAAATTCTCAAAAAACTATTCATTCGTATATATCTGAAAAGAATTTTGTAGACTTTTTAAAATCAAGTTGTAGATCTTAGCCTCTTTCAGGAAGGACATGACGCGCTGTGGGTCCACGTCAGAAAAGAATAATTCTTTCATGCGTCCGTAGGCGTAGGCCGAATACTCTCACCCCAGATTAAGGCTTTTCTATAGATGCTCCCATGTGCTTACAAAGACTAGTATAATGTAAAACATCGACTTATTCGAAGGCGTGTTCTGAGAAGGCCATTCGGAACATGACTATGTTCAATTTGCACGGCCAAAAAATTTGACGAAATTATTTTCATTTTTTATCATAGCTTAGTGACTGATGTGGAAGGCAATTTTCAATCAATATAATCTCAGGGGCCGGTGGCCCACGTTTAGCTTATATCGTCGGGTATTTTCCATATTGTTGTATGTACATTTTTTGCCTTTTCAAGAAAATGAGGATTGAAAGTTCGCACAGTTATGCACAATCAGGGCCAAAACGCATACAACATTACATCGCTAACACATATGTGAGGCGGCCCAGGAAAATATATATCAGAATGTTTTTAACCGATCGGAATGACACTTATAGATACATAATAAAATTAGGAGTGAGAGAACCATTTTCATCTCGAAACCTCAAACTCGGCAAAATGTCACATACAACCATGACAACCCCTGATATTATATATTGCTCTAAATGGCCGTGAACAACATGGCAAACCAATGCTAGAGATGCTAGACGATTTAACGATTTCCACCAGCTTTGTTTGAGAAAAATCATAAAAGTAATTACCATGCAGAATCTAGATCACAAAAGAAGCGCCCAAAAGATCCAGTCAGTAAGGAGTGACAAAGATTATACAAACAAGACAGAAGACTTGGGAGGTTTGGGCAGGTACTGAGTACGGGATTAGAGTACAGTAATTTGTACTTCAGGAAATTTTTTAAAAATGATGAAGGTAAAGAACATATAAATACATCTAGCTACTAAAAATGATCATCTATAAAGAAGTAGCAATATCCATGTTGCTATGGCAGTGAAACATGGCAAATCTATGCTAATGATGTAAGTGATTTAACGCTTTCCATCAGATTTGTCTGAGAAAAATCCTAAGAATATCATTCAGAGACCACGTCACAAATAGAGTGTTAAAAAAATCCAACCAAAAAGAGGTGACAGATTATACAAGACAGAAGACATATATGTGGTTTCTGCACGTACTAAGAATGGGAAACGCCAGATGTCCATAGTATACAGGGTCATAAATCGGGCAAACAACAGATAGGATAAAAGAGGAAAAACCAAAAAGCGATTGAAGAAACGCAATCAAGAGAGAGAATTACAATAACAATGCGTGGGTTTTGTTGTTGTTTTTTTTTTAGAATTAGCGGGGTCATCATCGGTTCTTCTCGGAAACTGTTGGTTTTATTTGAATTTTCATGGGCTCATAGTTCACACTGAACCTAATGGAACTGATTCGTTTTTTTGTTTTTTTGTTAGACCGTTGGTTGATTCTGAGTTGGCTTTTTTGCCCTTTGTACGAAATCATGAGTAGAATGAGTTATTAAAAACCCATCAATACAATACCAATAATTATAGTACCAAAATGAAATGCATGCTCATCTTGAACTGGAGAAAGGATAGGTTATACAATATTCATGGAACAATGTTTCACGCACCAAAATAGTCCTACCGTTGAAAAACATTTGAGTCTTTCGCACAATTCAGGAACACAGAATTTTAATTTTTTTTTTTTTTAAGTAACACGGCCTACTTCCCAATATGATTAATTGTTACAAAGCGCAAAGAAGCTAATTCCAAGTCATGCTACAGTCTAACAAGTAAAAAAAATCAGTTCCGTTAGGCTCAATGTGAAATATGAGCTTATACAAAATCTGAATTAAATCCAACAGACAGTTCACGAGAAAATCGATGTTAATCTCATTCATTCTAAAAAAGACGTACTCTACGATAGCTATCAATAATTGGCAGGAAGCAGAGAGGTTGGCAGAGGATGGTGGAGGTTGGAGAAAGAGGATTGCCCGATGTGCCACGACACTGCAAGCACTAAGTGATCAAGTTGTTGTTGTGCCCTCGAGAGTGTCCCACGAACAAGGAGCTTTCGGATTGCAGCCAGCCGGGAAGCCTGTCTTGGTGCCATACCACAGGACGTCAAAGTTTCTTTGACACCACTTGTCCACGTCTTCCTTGGTCCGCCTTTGGCTTTGTTCATTGTATTCAGAGAGCCGTATGTTGTGCGCAGGATGGGCCGGCTGGGAGATCTGCATTCGCAAGAGGTGTCTAAACTACTCTAAACCATTCTACCCTCTGCTACTGTATGGGCCTTTGGACGGATGTTGTTCCCACAATTTCTCTATCTTTGTATTTCTGATAAGTGGCCAGGAAAATTACTAATTATATCCAATGCATGTCTTGACCTTTTTGTCCTTAGCATCCTCTGATTCACCATATCTGCGACTGAAAAGTGTCGATGTCCACCCTGACCCTATTCCAATCCCTGGTGAGCTGAGAGTATCAGGGACCGTAGGTGTCTACAAAGGAGGGCAAGATAGGGGTTTCGATCTGGATGTGACCATACAGAGATATGTAGGCTTTTTGTGGATAACAGTGCCGTGCATCAGTGATGTCGGCAGCTGGTGAGTAAGATTTCCATGTCACGATTAGGGTTAATGTGGTAGGGGTGAAAGTACTCAGTTTTAGCCAAAAGTTTCTCAGCTACTACACTGGCCTACTTGTTGTAGTCTTTAATATTCGATACTTAGACTTTGTGCCCTAGATTTGCCATGAGTGGCAGGTCTCAGCACTGCAGCAGGACTATGTTAAGATACAAGATGACTTCCTAACCAGCATCACTAACGTCAGTCTGACGTAGATTTCCGTAGGATTGATAGGAGCGGTTTCCCTACACCATGCCGACCTCGGCACGATGTCGTAATTAGTGGATCTACATAGGAACGATGTCATCCCTACGTGCAAACTTGACGTCAAGCCTAAGCTCTGATTTCCGTGGGGTTACTGGCTTTGTTGTACATGGACTTTATGTCCTGTACTTATACAGTGTAGTTTTACGTAATCTGCTTGACTGTACTGAAGTTCCTCTTGTCACGGTCTTCCTTTCTAGTGGCAGGGTGCTCGCCTCTCATGACGAAGGTATCGGGTACGAATCCCGGTCGGTGCAGGCGTGTTGGAATACTGGGATTTTTCTCATATATTCCTTCCCTGATCCTATGGTAGGTAGGTTCGAGCACCTAGACTTCTCGAATAAGGACGAAAAATTCAGAGGGACCGCGTGCACGTTGCGCCCGTTAAAGATATCTTGGCAGTTGTAGATCGAAAAGAGTAGGCCGAACAGGCCGCTGCCCGGGCAAAATTCTAAGAGAAGAATCCCTACCACAACAAGAAAATAAAAACAAGACAAGTGAGATGTAAATGCCAAGGGCAGTGAACCTCCTAAAATAAAGAACTAAGCATTTTCATTTCTTTCGAATAGTAATAGTATGTGTCCATTGCCGTAGCTGACTCTGTAGACAGGGCCGGATTACGATTTTGTAGGCCCCCCAGTAATAATTAATAAAAGCACAAACTTTGGATTCTTGAAGTCAGTTTATTAATTTAATTTCTACAACATAATGTCAACCCGAAGCCGGCACAGTTGGATGCAAGTACAACGCAACAAAAAGAGAAGAGATATTAATTTATTAATTTATAATTTCCCTTAAATCTGTGGAGGCCCTCAGCTGTGGAAGCCTCTGGACTGCAGCCCATAAAGCCCATGCTTTAATCTGGCTGGCACTGTCAGCAGATAGCAAATAGTGAAATACATGTAGCCTACCTTTTTTATGTGTATATAATTATGTCCCAGTGCCATCATTTTAATTAATGACTGCTATGTATTTCTTTCATATCTTTGACTAATTCATTAACTTACACAGCAAATACGATGCCTGTGCCTTAGCGGACCAGTTCCAGAACCAGACCTGTCCAGCACAGCTGGCCGCCAGCAACATACCTTGTACCTGTGAGACCATATACCCAGGGGACCTAACTATGGTTAACCAGAAATTCGAGCTCCCCAAACTTGAGGGTGTTTGGTCGTGGTTGGCTTCCGTGAGTACAGTAGCCCTTTTTATATGTAATACACTGTTATATGAACATCTAAGATGTTATCGGTGGGATTAGATATAATGTGTTCAGTGTTCAGTTATTTATTGCTTTCTATGTAAAACACTATGTCCCTCTAACAACACTAACAGCCTATGATCTATCGTGTTAGATGGTATATTTCATTCATAGTCTATGAGGCCATCCTCAAAGGACGTACGCTTTTCATACGCTCAGCCTCAACCCCACCCATTCCTTTGTACGAGCCTTCGGTCATTAGAATGTCAAGTTGGGTTGGGCTGGGTTTTACATGTATTCATATTTTTTCCCCTATATCGGCCCTATTGCAGCAAGAGGGTTAATACTAAAATATTCATTTGATTTGAAATATTCTACTGCCCCTCAGAAAAAAAACAACATAACGCCTTCAATGAGTTCACAGCATATTTGGCGAAAAAGAGTTGTCACCTGCAGTTGTGCTAGTATATTTGTACAGATTTATGATACACATAGGACTAGCAATACATGAAAGTCATGTACATGCACTGTATAACTATACTTATATTAAATATCGGGTTTAATAATGCATCATCCTTTGCCTTCAGGGTGACTACAAGGTGGACCTGAAACTGATTGAAAGAGCAACCAACAGTGAGAAAGGTTGCCTACATATTGAAGCAACATTAGTAGATCCAGCTGCTTGCAGTGGTTTCTTATGCAGTATTTTTGGCTGAATCGTTGATCTAATTCTGGCCAATACCAATCCAGACTTGCCAGTTTGACTTATTATCCAAATAAATACATGTACCAGACTGATGTTATCTGAAACTACAACCTGGCATTTCTCTTTTTTTTTTTTTCATCTTTACACCTAAAAAATAGAGAGGTACGTTGTATTGGTGAGTGCTCCTATGTGATTTGTGGCATTTGAACAGTACGAACATTGTCACATATTTTGCTAAATTTTATCATGGTGGCACATTTCGTTTTCTCTGCTACATACTTTAAGATATAAGTACACGTATTAACATGTACAATGTAGGCTACTTTGAAGTGAAAGAAATTACGTGTTTTAGACCTTCCAGTGCCCAGACAAATCTAATTTGACAAAACTAAATCTGAAATATGCAAAACTGATGTGAACTGAAACGGTCAAATGAATGGAAAGTCAATAAAAAAATAAGTTTTAAAAACAATTAAATACACAACTGTAAATAAATAAACAACATACCAGGCAAAATTAATTACTTATAAATGTGTTCCAAATGTAGAACATAGATCATCAAGTAACAATAAACATGTCTCAGACATGGAACACTGGGCGCCAGAGGGTTAATAATTGCCATGTGTTTCTCCACCCTAAACTAAAATCATAGGTGGGAACTGGAAAATCTTCATGGGGTTGAAAATGGACCAGAACCACACGACAGACCTGGACCTTGAAGTAAACTTGTGAATTTTGTATTTTTATGAATACATGACGGCACAGGAATTTATTACACACAGATGGAGGGTGGATGAAGTTCTCGCTAAGACCGAAAACGGCCCTTAAAAAGACTGCACCTATGTAATTTATGCCTGCATTAACTTGCCTTCTAAACCAGAAAATTCCACATTCCATATTTTATGGGCATTTCAGGTTTCTTTCTTCCTGGTGCATACTCTACAATATCTTACTATAATGGACAAAGAGGGTGAACATGCAAGCACATTAAACTTTGTCAACATGTAATCCAAACTTATGAAACTTTGTGTATACATATACTTTGAATTTTTGACAGTGAATTACGTGGACATATCGATTTTGGACAAAATTCAATCTCTCATATTATTATTTACTTACTAATTATTTGAGACACTAAAGAGAAACATACATGTATTTTAATTGGGTAAACTCAAAAAGTATGATCGGAAATTTCCTTCTGCGCCTCTCTTTACGTATTGCGGGTCCAAAATCAAGTTTAAGACGTCTGTGTATTCTGCAAGACATTGTGATGTAACAGTACTTCAATTAGCCTTAACATTAAATCTAAACGCCGTTATAAATGTGACATAGTTCCAGATATACAGTTGAACTCGGTAACAGAAATTGCAAGGTTTATCTTGCACGGGTCGACTGGTACCATATAAATGTATGCCTGTGTGCACGCGTCTTGCTGCTTTTAATCAGGATCACCTCAGAACTACACTGTACGTCAGGACATGCTAATCTTGTTGTTTCATTTTACAACAATTTAATAAGACATTAGTCTGGGTCATAAAACATTCTTCCGTCATCAATAATATGTCTATTCAAAATATGTATTATGTTCCTGTTAGTGCACAACATTTATACAAGGAGAAGATATCCATGTTGCCAGAACCAAACACACATTATAACAGAACAGCTGAAATATTTGTCATGACATTAATGCTAATACTCATATGCACTTCTATTTCAATATTTTGGTTTGACATTAGTATCACAATGGAATCCCAGTTTGTGCACCATAATATTTTGGGTTAAACGGGGACTTTCGGCTTCTCTTTGAGTGGAATCAAAATAAGAAATTCTTCCGCGACATAATTAGATTGTATTTATCATATGGTCACTACTCCAGGCTAATGACATAAAGTCATTTTTGACACTTCCAAGATATTAAGTAAAAATATTTTTCTTTTTCTGCCATTTGGTGACTTATGCTATTATTATTATGATTCTATTGGATTATTACCCTTTCCTTTTGGTGCATTTCTTTTTCTAGAATATTATCTAATAGCCCTCATGTTCAGGAATGCAATGAACAGTCAGTTGCCTTTAGCATGGGCCTAAATAGAAGAGCAGTGACGATATCCTCTTCCGTCTCGCATGCTAGCATATCAATGGCTTTCTCATTTGTACAGGCTTGCTTTTCAAAGTTTAGGGCACTTTTATTATTCTTGGATGTTGCAAAAGCATTTGTTTATTAAATATGGCCATTTCAAAACTGTTAAAGATATCAGCTCGCCACTTTGTGAAAATATAAATCTCACCACCAGCAGTGATAAGATAGCCTAACTAAAAACCAGCAAAGTCATTAACATGCCAGTTTGTGAGATGGATAATGATTTATATATGTGGAAAATATCGTCACTGCACTACAATGATGGTATATATGTCAAACTTAAAGGCAACTGTTGGTTCACTACATTCCTGAGCATGAGTGCTATCAGATAATATTATGGAAAAAGAAATGTGCCAATAGGAAAATGTAATAATCCAACAGAATCATGATGGCATTAGTCACCAAACAATAAAAAAAGGAACAGTTTTTCCTTAATATCTCAAAAGTGCCAAAAATGACTTATGCCATTAGTGTTAGAGCAATGATGATCCCACCACTTATTTCCATGACTGACAGACAGATTAGAAAAAAAAACAAGTGCACTATGATTTGTAAAACACTTCTTTTTAATTAATTTTTAATGCAAAACATGAACATACCAGCAATCTTCCATCAACGCACCATTATAGGATAGACAAAACAGTCATTAAATCTATGATTGCATGAACAAATTCTACAGATTTAAACAACAATACTAAGATGATCATGGGCAAGACATTGACAAGATAGGGGTAACAGGTCAGATCTGTTTGACTTCTTGAATTATGTCAATGATATTCTAGTCATGATTAAATCTTAAACTGCACATGGAAGTCAGCATTACATCACAAATGTAATGCATCATGACGGTTTGGTCAACAAGGTAGGCCTACATTTTAGGTAAACTGAGTTATTGATATCAAGTGAAAGAGAACTCTTTTCCCTTGGATTTGATGCTAGATTCATTGAATCCTGAACATTTTTAGACTGTGTCATAAGCAATTGAAGTTGATGACTATCACTTTTGTTAAGACGTAAAGTTTTGAGAAAAGTTTGTTTGGGCAATTACTCAATAACTAGGCCTGTACCTTCCTGACCGAACCGTCGCGTTGCATCACAAATACAGGCACTGGTGAAAACATAAAGCAGATGGTTTTGACAGCATCAAATGTCCAGTTTTCATCATGACATCATACAGTATAGATATAGACAAAGATAAAAAAACATACACACAGAAGCCCATGGAAACAAAACAATACACATGCACACCCAAAAAAAAAACTGGTAAATCATGCACCAAGATAATGCAATTCAATCTGTCACAACAAATCATGCTAATGTTCAAAGCAGTTTCACCTTCAGTACCATGTACATGGAATTGCCTTATGACCACAGGTGAACCTGCAATCTTCTGAAAAGCTATAAACCACTTTGCCTAATCTTCACAATCTTCATTCTCAAAAAAGGCAAAAAAGACTGCTATTCCAATTATTTAACCAAAAGAGAAATAACTCCATCAAAGTTGGCACTGTGTTTGCCTGAAATGCTGGAAGCAATAGCCATATTTACGTGTGTCTAACATATTTTCATCACTATACGATTGTATTGGAGTTAGGTCTGTGCCTCTATCAGGCCGCCAGGGAACCAGTGCCCTATAAACATCATAAGAAATTAGCTAGGTTCAAATTAATTTTCCCTCTTCGAAAGAGGATCCAAATTAAGGAACCCCACACCTGAGTCAAGAGTTCCAACAATCTAGAGTCACAAAAACTATACATTTTCACATCAATATTTTCAATGAGAATTTAAGGTCATTTAAAGCTTTTACGTCTAAATCATAAAAAGGTTGTAAGTGTTCAACACATTAGAAATTACATGAGGCAACAGCTTGCTAGCCTAGTGCACATTGAAATTGCATTTAACCCTAAAGAGACGACAGGGCTGGTTTCTTCCTTCAGACATCGGTCCAGTATTATCTATATGGAAATGCCTTAGTTTTGTGCTTTTCTAATAAAAGGAAAGAAATGCGGTTGTCAGATAGATACACTTCGATGGATAAAAAGCAAATGGAAAAGAGATAAATATTTACTCCTTGCATCTTGAGCCAACATTCCAAACTGATGAACCTGGCTACCACTAAAATAAAGAACCAAAGAAAATCAATGATATCCACATTCCATGGACACATCAATAAAGAAACAACATTTTCAATGCCCTCATTCACTTCTCACATATCCATCACACTCCAAAAGAAATAAGATGATAATCAGCAAGGTAAATATACTGTACCTATTTAAAGACAAAGTCAAACATCATCATCCCTCACAAAATATTAAAACATGTACTTGCAACACACAAAATTACTGGTCCTACAAAATGCCAATATCAGCTAATAGATGATCTTCTGTTGAATGCCAGCTCAATCCAGATGAATGAGGTTCTAACGTTTCAAGATGGGAGCTACAAGACAATTGGTGGTGCAGGAGGAGTGTAGCTATCTCGGCATCTTTCATAAAACACCTAGGGAAACAATGGCAGGGAAAACTATATGTTTCATGACACCTAGGAAGCACTCGTGACTCCCTGTATCCAGTTACTGGTGAAGCTTAATTTTCCTCAAAAAACAATTTCTTTTTTCTAGTTCTAGACCAAGGTTAGAAAATAACTGCAGCACCTTCTATTTAACTTTCATATTGCCATTTATCAGTGCACTGAAGATAGAAAATTAGCTATCATATATGCCAAGGCTGCCATATAAAGCTGCATGGTTTTTCTTTCCTGACTGTGATCTACGGCAATAGCTAACATTACAATTCTACAGCCAGTGCATGGCAAAATTAAGCACCCATGTAAAACTGGTCCCTCCTGACTGGCCTGGAGTGCCATTTGAGGAGATGTGTCCACTTTCATTTTTTTTAGTTTCACAACTAATACTTTTACTTTAACTTCCCCTCTTGTCTTGCGAGAAGCAATGCTTCAAACAATAGCACAAGGTTCTTCTATCTTTTGTTACAGTCAGCAGTGTAAGCAAGGCCAACATTCCAAATGCTAAAACAATATCTGCCTAAGCTAAAGAGTGAAACTGACGATAACACAATCATTTGAAAACATTGATAGTGATATAGAATCAGATAGTGATGTAACTGTAGTTGAGATTTGAAACAATCAGGAAAACTCCTTTATGCAGTTATTATTCTGGATCTTCTTTATTGCAAAATGATTCTCAATCATGATCAGAGACCATATTATTATCAATGGATGTAAAACCACTTTCTGAATTTAAAATTCACCCATTTTGCTTCAAGATGACTGAGCAATATTAATGACCCCCCCCCCCCCCCAACAACTCCCCATCCCTTGAAAATATAAAAAAGTTGATTGTTTTTCAGTTATTAAATTACTTTTGGTTCTACAAGAGGTGTGGGTTTTTTCCCTTTCCTTAAAGGATCCCAGAGAATATTTCTCAGATATGCCTCAGGGCAGTTTTGGGTTTTGACCTCTACAGTCCAATCCAATTATCTCAACATGGTTTTTATTGATATTATGGGTTACTCGACACAATCTTTAAGTCCCAACCTGTTCCTTCTTTAAGGCTACTAAATATTTCCTTGTAACTCAACGTGTTATTCCTTTCTTTCCTCTTATATCGACACATTTCTCCCCGACCAGAGAACAAGTGCACTTGAGCTATTATTGTGTTACTGAAAATGCCCACACAACTCCTAGCAAATAAGACCTCGATTTCTTTTTGCGATGCTGGCAGGGAGGGTAGTGGACACAGAGGATGACACTTGGCTTCAGTAATGCCAGTGTGGAGTGCCATGCATGAGCACACGGCAGTTAAAGTACAGAATACTACAGACTGAGTAATTTTTTTTTTCACAAACCATTTGTGTGCCGTTGATACTAGGCCTTGACCTAGGTCTCTTTGTGCTGAACTGTGTGTGTATCGGTATCATCACTTCTTGTGCAGAAACAGTCAGGTCGACATTAAAAAGAAATAGTAAAAAACTCCGCATTTGATGTATAGCTGCAGCATTTTGCCGATATCGGCAAATCTTTGCCACACAATAATGATATTGGAGGAACGGGTGACAGTATGCCAATAATTAGAAGACAAAGGGACATAATTCCGTTATTTGTTGAATACTTTTCCCATAATGGTGATGTTTGACCCCCCCCCCCCCCCCCCCCCCTCAAGTCTGCTATTTCGACTTTCTCTTTACTTAAGTCTGCTATTTCGACTTTCTCTTTACTCGGCGCAAGTCACCTGGTCCCACTGATGCCGAGAATTGCACTGTATTTCTGGTCCTTTAGACAAAAAAGATGAAGAAACCAACCTTTAGAGTTCTATCCTTGACAACCTCTTCTATACTCATTTCTTGCTGCATTAAACGAAGCTGGAAAAAAAAAAAAAAATCCACAGGAAGCATGAACAACAGAATTATTGGCCTTCATCTCAGCAATATTTACCTAATTCTTTCCTAATTAATATCTTTTCATTTCATGCCGGGGAACCCAAAATTTAAATCTTTTATGGCATTTTAAATGTTAGCTTTCCCAGTGACTATAAAAAGTACTATATCCAATTTATAGATTGATTATTCAGCAAGGAATTGTTCAAAAGCATGTTCCAAAAATTTTTTAAATAATTTTATTGCAGTCAGTAACTAATTTTAAGTACATGTAGAAGAGAAATATGAACTGAAGGTCCAAAAATTCTGTACCTGAATGCTCAAAATAGGCGATTAAAATCAAAATAAAATGCAACCATGGGACAGTTTGTTTCTTCAGTTTGAAAAAAACAGAAAGAATATTAGATTGTTGCTTTGCCATTTACTTGCCCTGTAACAAAGTCCTGTATGATTTTATTCCTCAGATTTATTCTCTTTTCTCTTATTATTTGGAGAATTTATAATTAAGTGAATGGTATCCCATAAATACATGCAGTTTCATTCACTGATTCACAAAACAGTCACGTTGATATTGAAGATTTTCAGACTCATTTTTCATACACAAAAGATCCATATATCTTTCCAAAAAAAAGTCCTACCTTTGTTTGTTCTTTTCGTAAAGCACGGAGGACATCTACATCATCAGGGGCATCCATTTTTTTCTGTCTCAGCTTCTTTACATCATCATTTACCACCTCCAAACAGTGATGAATAGACTTTTCACGCTGCTCATATGACACTTGCATCTGATGGGGAAAAAAAATTAATAAATTGAACACCTGGAAGGCACTATGTGCTATCAGTACTACTATAAATAACCAAAATACAACAATTTCCATAATGTCCTCTTTTGTACCGTATTCCATATCATTTAACTGAATTTGTGTGAATCATATTATTATACAGGAAGTAAGGCCTCCAATTAATCAAGAAAGGCTTTTTAACCACTAAGCCTTAAATTCTACAGAATATCACACTATGCACAGAAAGATGTAAATGTGTACCTGGGCATATTTTAGACTATTTTCAAATACCTTGATTTTAAGCCACAACTGAGCTGAACAGAAGAAATTTTGAGCTGGGAAAAAAAAAGATGCAATTTCTTTGAGTAGAATTAAAAACCATGACAGGAAATTTGGTTTTGTGCCTCAGTTTACACATTGGTGAACAAAACTCAACTTTAAAAATCACATAGATATTTCCCGAGTCAGAAGGCCAACTAGTAAGTAGAATATGATAGACACAATGACAGCTGCATCCTCTTTATTAGCAGCTTGGTAATTAAGAGACAAAAAGCTACCATTTGCAACTCTTTTACCTCAGATATGAATTACTGGAACTGATGATATACAGTCAGTTAAAATCACAGTTCTGTACCCTCATGTTTCAAACTTTTGCTTTCATTTCTGTGAGTAAAAAAAATCACAGTTCTGTACCCGTGTACCCTCATGTCTCAAACTCTTGCTTTATTTCTGTGAGCAAAAAATATCACATAAAGATACCCAAATGAAATCATGGAAATCATTTGCATTTTACCTGTTTTTCTCTTCTTAATGCAACTTAATTTCAATTTTAATCCAGCTGTATTGGAAAGCAATCATCAGGAAACAGATAAATTTCCTTTCATTTAAAAAGCGCTTACAGCAGTTCACCAACCTCATCATAAAGACGTTTACATTCTTTTGAGACATCTACTTTATCTCTGAAAGACTGTGTAGGGATTTTAGTGTTCAAAGCATGGACAATTCTGTCATCAATGAGGCGAAGCTTTTTCAAGGCATCCTGTAAGACAAATTAAAAGGTTAATTATTATAAAATTACAACCATAAGGATAAAAGATTCACTGCCTGGAAGACTACATAGATCCGACAAAAAGTACAGGTAAAGCCATCAAAGTAATTTAATGTTTTGTGTTTAATCTGTTTTCAGCATGAACCCATATAAAATCTTACTCAGATTACAGCTTCATCTCCCTTTCCAAGTCAAACGGTTGTATATCATGTCAATGTACTATCAAAGACCCTCTTCACTTTTCATTGACATAAAACCGAGATTGTGGGGACCCCACACCCACTCAAACCACCACCACCACAAAACAACACCCAGAAACTTGAGGTCTAATAAATACTGATGACATTAATACCAATATATTGCTCTTCACACAGAATCTCATTTTCTTCACTCATGGAGAAGTTAAGTGCCATTTTTAATTTCCTGTACTTTTCTATCATATCAGTGATCTCACTGAAATCAGGACTTTTCTATCATATCAGTGATCTCACTGAAATCAGGATCAGGTCATCGGTGAGGCAGTTTTTTCTTTTTTAACAAACACAACGTAACACAAGTTGGTGCCACAAGCAAATTTCCTGTGTTTGTACTTTAATGTCAAGAAGAGATATGGATGAATATCTGATTATTTTTTTTTTAGTGACGTTTTTAAACAGAATTTGAAGTTGATTAAAATAACAAACACCCACACAACAGAAACCAGTGACATTCATTATAAATATAATAGTTTGTATGCTGCCATTTTTCCAGGGATAGAGCCAGGCCACAAAAAAGTTAGGGAAACTTTATGGGTTACAATATCCAACAGACAATCACTTCTGACAATCATAAAAATGATCACACTCGATGTTTCATCACGTTATCTCTCTCTGTTGCCGGATCTATCGCTCGAACGAAAAAAGGAAGGAAAGAACTGAACTAACACACTGTGGCATGGGCTAAACTTACAAGAAGTACTAACTAGTAGATTTCCTGTAATGGTGTTTTCACACAATCACTCTTTTTTATGCTCTTTGCACATTTTAACTTTTTTGCCAGACAAAATGTCCAAAGCATGGTGACAACATGGAAAAAAATTTCTTGAACCAGTTCCAGCCCTGATCTTTACAAGTCAGTATGCTACCTGTCACTGTCAATGCCATCCGCGGAAGCTTTGCCATTGGCAACACAATTTGCTCAGGATGGAAACTCATATTTATGGAGCAGCTACAGTACGATCATAAAGCCCCCAAAATCTTCTGACCATAGCTTAACACTTAATAGGAGGCGCTGGCCATTGTCTAGCCTGCAGATGATAAATAACTGTCCCTCATTCTTTTGTTTTTCTCAGTTTCTGACACTCCATGTACTACATCTAGCTGTGTTACGTGTAGCCATCACTCAGCACACAATGCACTAAATCACATTTTCACTTTACTAGAAAGGTGTACCTTATGAGATACAATCTTAGTCCAACACCTATTAATTTCCATGTTCTGAGTGTTAATTGCAAAGCTGTACACTCACTGTCAGCTAGTGTTCTGTAGGTACCCCTAACTGATTTTGGAAAGTGGCTGTATCAATAAATTTTATCTTCCAATGGATAGATATCAGTATTCTAAGAATTTTGATACCAAATTTGTCTCTGTATCTCCATATTTAAGAAAGTTGTGTCATTTTGAATTTTTTAAAAATTTGTGGTAATTGTGCCATCAGCCGCGAAGCTAACTTTGACCTCCCATAAAATGACGGTTTATTGAGCAACGGCACTAAAAATTCTCAGTATCCAAGTCGAGGGGGTGTACACTACGCTTAATTTTTTTTCGAGGGGTACAAACACAATACAAGCATCTCATTTTACTTTTTTAAAATTTTAGTCAGCAAACGCCATCCGATGTCATTTTTTTGTGAACTCTTACACTTACACTACAGGGGAAGACAAAAATAATGTTTTTTTGTTTTTTTTTTAATTGAAAAGGAGGTCAGCCATGTCACAATTGACTTAGCACTGAGTGTCGGACAAAGGTGATGAAATCAAACATTGGGCAGGTCTCTAAAAACAGTCAGCGCTTCGCACCGAAACATGCCCCATATCTCCTCTTGGCATCCCCTTATAATACAAAGGCTGATGTTTATTTGCGTATTATTTTGCTCTTGATCAATAAAAGTTTCTGCTAGTTTCTCGGCCTACAAACTTTTCAACAAATGATTTTCAAAAGAATTTCAACTTAATTGTCTTAAAATACGAAGAAAAATACACTGAATCAAACCTCATTTATCTGGCTTTCTGTGTGAGTTATTTTCAAACACGTGTGCTACATCAGATCCATGCACCACGACCCTTTGTTATGAGGGGGTCAATTTAGTATGGGCAGCACAGAGTGAAAATGGCAAGACTAGGTCCTGTTCAAGCTATAAAAAAACAGCTAAGTACATCAAAAACGATGCAAAAAGAAGTATAGTTTGTCAGGGGAAGGACTGAACTTTATTTTAATGTAGGATACATGGCGTTTCACATAAATACACAGCAGTAATAGCCTTGTAATGTTGGCCTAAAATTATGTCAAAATGGGATTTCGCATGACTACCTACTAATACTATGAGAACCTGATCTAAACTAAAGCACCAACTTACCAGAATACTCCCGCCCCCTCCTTTGCTTTGTGCCTTAATTAAATAAAACTCCTAGAGCTCCATCACCAACATTTATATCTCTAGAGATGTAGATCTACATTAATAGAATAATACATTACACGGAAGGAGTGCCATGAGTTCTGTGGTTGGGCACATGACATAGCGGCCATATTTCATGTTCTAAATGTTGATCTCCGAGCTGCACATTTACTATGAAAACATCCGTCTAGGGGAATAACTCGCCAGGAAGGTGCTGCCCCCCTGCAATCCCCCCACTCAGAGATACTCCTAAAGTTGCATCCTTGCAGAATCCCTATTTTTAAAAAAATGTATAAATGTGACTCAAATGGAACTCCTCTCCATCACTTTGCCTGCACAAAAGAAAATCACCAGTTCACCTTCAGTGGATACTGATCACACTTGTGTATGGCTGGTGCTCATCCCCAATTATATCAGTCTCCTTTAGCATTATTTCAATTCATGACACAATCTATGGTTGATCCAGAAGAAATGCCAATAATAAGTTGAATAACCTTGCCCTTGAATATTTTGTGATCTCACTGCCTCTAAATTTGAACGCCTGTGGCATTAAAGTATCTTTCCAGCTTGAAGAGATTAATGTAAACATAATGTCTGTTTCGCGGTCGAAACAGAGCTCATGCATTAGGAGAGAAACAATACATTAATGATTTTGTCAACCTCCACTTATGAAGTTGTTTTTACAGTCGAGAATAGGAAACCCGCTTTATGCCATGATACTCAATTCAATGACATGGAATCGGTCTTTTGCATTGCTTCTCTCAATTTGATGACGTTGGAGACGAGGTGCAATCAGATGGAATCTTAAATCAACATTCTTTATGAATTGCCATTTGCACAATTAAATCTACACTATTATACAAAATATTCAACCTGAAACTTCAAAAAATCATCGCATGGAAGGTATGACTGTTCACTGGGGGCAGCCATCTTTGATGACCTTTGGAAATATTGACCCCTGAAGGTCGCCGGTAAAGTTCAATAGGCTACAGTTTGCACAGAAGTGGGCCTAGTAATTCTTTTAGAAAAGAGATGATTACACACAGAAAAGTAAAATGGCAAAAAGAAAAAGTTGTATGTAGCAATGCCACTTTTTCTTTTCGCCAATTTTTTACTTCACTTTCGGCCTTGCTGCGACCCCACAGCCTGTCTACACACAAAAGCATGTAAGAAATGGTTGCTGCAGATCTTGGGGAAACATTAATTTTGTTTTGAGACAAAGATGCTTTTACGAATATAATTATTATTATCAGATTTGTTTGTTGACCCTAAATCGAGGCGAACACATGAATACAGGATGCCTTATGATGGGCTTATCTGAATTTGTTCCTATTGCTGGACAACGGTTGTTTTTCACTCAGTCAGTATGAGAGGAACAAAGTTAAAGATATAGATATAAGGGCTGAGGTAACCATAGAACTTGCATTTTGTGACAATATGACGTTTCCCCCCCGTGGTCTTCATTTCATAAACAAACAACAGTTGATCTATAGCCTACAGTTGAATTAAAATACACCTTGAGAAACACTGATCTATACTGAACATGTTATGTATGTGGCGTGGGTGGGTGGGGCAATAATAACCTAGATGTAGGCTATATATGTAGGAGGAGGGGGGTGGTGGGTGGGGGGATAATTATAGAGGCTGTTAATGAGGCGCCTTCATTTTCTTAAATTTTATACCAGTGCTGGCCAAACCGGGGCTCCCGAGCCACATGCGGCTCTTTGGCCTTCAATATGCGGCTCGTGGAAATAATATATGTTGGCTGGGCTTTTTTTTTTCTTTTTTTTTTTACGACATTTAGTATGTGTGTACTTTGCGATTACTGAAACTAATACAAATTGACAGTTTAAAAAACAGCACACATGAATGTATATTGTTGTTTATAAGTGTTTCTCAATAGGCTATTTATATAAAATTTTTGTAACAAAATGTGCATGTAACAGTAAAAAAAACCTTTGTGTAAATTTTGTTGATATCTTGCGGCTCTCGAACATCAATCTGAAGTTTATCGTATGTGGCTCTTATATCAAGCAAGTTTGGCCATCCGGCCTGTTTTTTACCCTTTTTACTGATCATTGCCTCCCGGGTGCCGTCGGATAAGATCCATCCCAAGAGGGGAAATATTTTGATATTTTGATGCATGTCATTTACTTTGTATTTAGCACAATCTTCAACGAAACCGTATGGGCGCACTAAACAAAATATGTCGTGCTAACACAAGAGTTGAAATACTACTACTACTGCTACTGATCCCATAATCCACCAGGACCATAGGGGCGCTGCATGACAGAGAGCCTCGTCACTCGTCAGGTGCCTCCACTTTTCGCGGTTGTTTCCAAGCGCCTGAGTTTGGGCGAAGGATTTTCCGGTCCACTCCGCAATGTTGTCGGTCCACCTCTTCCTTTGCCTCCCGCTTCCCCTCCTCCCCTGCACAGTTCCCTGAAGAATGGTCTTGGATAGGCCACACGATCTTGTTATGTGGCCCATATCATTTCAGTTTTCTTCGTTTCACAGTAGACAGCAAGTCTTCATAATGACTCATGTAGTTGAAATGCTATTACCATAAAAAAAAAAAAAAAAGCATAACGAGACCATAGATTATATTACACTACTGAAGAACGAGACTGGTCTCACTGTGTGCCCACCAAATAAACGTACTAAATGGATGTGTACTTCAGTGACTTCCGGAAACACTGATTGTTTGTCATGAAAAATTTGCAGACATCTTACTTTAAACGTTTTCATTTGACTGGTGATTTTATTAGCCTTGTTGTGTTGCCATGACGACGTCTTCTTAATGGAAAGGTCGTCATTCCCCACGACCAAGAAAGCCCGCAAGAAATGCATATTCATTGTTTTCTTTGACTGGTAAACCAGGAATATTACATTATAATAACCAATAGCCTAAAAGACTAGTTTTAAAGAGGTTCCAACAGCCCACCAACAACAGAATGCCAATAACAAAAATTGAAATGGGCGACGCAAAGAAAAAAAAATCGTTAAATTTCACACTGCAGCCTACTTCATGTTTCGTTCAATTTACATGCTATAACGACCAAATGGAATTATTGTTTGTAAGCCGCACCAAATTAAAAACCAACATGGAAAGTGATAGTCTGTAAGGCGAATGATGTGAAAGAGTGAATTAGACCAAGGCTGGCTTTTTTTTTTTTTTTACCCAAACCCACCGACCTGAATGTACCGGTACCTGGTCTTGTCACATCACATGACAGTAAAGCTAGAGGGCTCAGTGGCTTAGCGTGGGGTGGTTGCCTTGGACACAAAATTCTTAGGGGTGCAACATTTCAAAAACAGAATAAGAAAATAATAATAAAGTAATAATAATTAATTTTAAAAAAACAAAAAAACAGCGCACCTTTTAAGTAAATCTGAGTTTGCTATTGTTAGCATTAAACTTGCACCGCAGTTTATTATATTGATTTCTCCTGCAATAAAACCGTACTAACTTGAAATTTCTCAACTATTATTCAAATTTTCTCTTTTTTTTTTAAATAAGGTACTGTCATAAAATAAAATTAGCCGTAAGGTGCCCCTCAACAAGCTTTTACATCTATCTCTAAATATAACACCTGATAGCCCGCAATGGCAAGGGTCTAGGCATAAAGCGCTATATAAGTGTACTTATTATTATTATTATTATTATTAATGGCGACGTAAACCACCCAGATCACACAGCCGCATTTCTACAAAGTGACGTAAAGTTCCCCAATCCACGTAAACCTACCGTCTCGGCCGTTTCCTTTTTCTACAAAGTAACGTAAACGTGGGGTGTCTTTATAAAACGTTATTTTTTCACTTACTTTGCTACACACCAATTTATTTTACATTGTATATCAATAGTAAAATGCCTAAACATTTCAGTTTCTTTACAATTTGTGGTTTGTTTATGCCTCGCATGGTCAATTCTATGGAAGAGAGACACTACATCTCAAAACTTCAACCCGCATTTTCTCAAAACTAGGATTTTATCTTTATGCCACAATGTCAAAAGACCAGCTTGGAAGTTAACAATATTGTACAAAATCTTCTTACTGGACCTCAAGTGTGACAATGGCTCGCACGTGAATTTAGTTTCACGTTCACGGCCTGGTCGAATAAATTTTGACTGGAAGCGGATTAGAAGAATTAATAATAAATTCTAGTATTGAGCTCCCTTGAGGAAGTGGCCCGGTGGCAGGGGCGGAGGGGGTGGGTGGGTGCGATGATCTGGGGGAAGGAGGGAGGGTTGTAGAATGTATTCTCTTTATTAGGTTATTATGTTGGCACCTCAAGACTTTGACAGTCATAAGGACGTAAGAATGAACAATGTCAAAATTGGGCAAAAAGAAAAAGTTGTATGTAGCAAAGCCTCGCGTAAGAAATAGTACCCAAACGATACAACGAAACGCCAACTAAAAGGGAAGACAGAAAATGGCCGATATTTCGTCAACCGCCTTTTATTTTCTGTCTTCATTGTATGTATCGTTTGGGTATTATCTTACGCGAGGCTTTGCTACATGCAACTTTTTCTTTTTGCCTAATTTTGACATTGCTTATAGCCTTGCTGCGACCCCACAGTTTTTCTGTGGTTTTTATAATAATGAAGACAATAAGATAATACGCCGCTGAGAGGTCACGGGTTCCGGGCATTATTCATATGAAAGCAATCTATAAAGATGAAAATGGCTGTCTTCCTTCCATAGGGTGGGGTGGAAAAAGGTGAAAAGGCCGCCACTGGGAGGGATTGGTGGTGGCTGGAGTTGTGGGGGTTTTAAGCTGATGGGAAATCGGTGGGTGGGGCAGTTAGAGACGCTGATGAATTTCGCAGTACATACATCTCTCTCTCTCTCTCTCTCTCTCTCTCTCTCTCTCTCTCTCTCTCTCTCTCTCTGTCCTCCCCCCCCCTCTCTGTCTCTCTCTCTCTTGCTCGATTCGCCCACACATTAATTCTCCCCGCCCCTATCAACACACATGCTTTTCATACGTCACACTCAAACACATGTAAATCTCAGCATGACTAAAAAATCTTAAATAAAGAATCGAGAGAAAGAACAGCGGGAAATTGTAATCGTTCAGTGCCACTGCTCTTTTTTCATTGACAGTATTAGGTCTGTCATTATCGATGTTATTAGAATCGAAGGAAATACGGTGGTCTGGAGGCAAAGTGCCGAAGGTACCGGGTTCGAATCCCGGTCGGTACGGGCGGGCTGGAATTTCGGGATTTTTCTCATATTTTCCTGTCCCTGATTCTATGGTAGGTAGACCGAGCACCTAATCTTTTCGGATAAGGACGAAAAACTCGTAGGGCTCATGTGCACTTTGCGCACGCTAAGATACCTTGGCAGTTGGAAATCGAGACGTGAGGCCAAACAGGCCATTTGTGGCGTCCCACTTTCTTACCCCTGTATTGTGAGTCGCACTCGGCGACCTTTCTCCCCCTCCCCTCAATAGTCCGTGGTTTTGCTTTGATGTCTCGCGGCTTGACCTGTGTTGGTGTCATTGAAGATGTAGATCTGGGTCAATCGAGAATGTACTGAAGCATTCGTGTTATGTCTTGTTTACTCTAGGTTGGCCTTGGAGTGATGCAATATATTGACGTCTTCGTGTGTGGTTGGACGATCAGTATGTATCTCGTGTGTTCTGGAGTTGTATAGAGCTAGTTAGGAAATCAAGCCACTTCTTGAATGTTCGGACAGAATGTATAATTATAAGGACGCTAGGCGAGCGAGTGGAGGTGTGCAAATCCAGTCGTTCCTCGTATGTGTCTACGTTGTAGCTAGAAGTGTAAGTGCCTTCCCGGCTAGGTGTAAGTAACTTGTGGATATCAGCTCTTATTTACAGTCATTAAACGTTGGTATTAAGTGTTCATCGGATCCTGTTATTTATTTCTACAACAGTTCGAGAGTTTCGTTTTTAAAGGGTAGCAGTCCAGTTCATCTGACTCTCCCTATCATAACGTGCTGAAATTTGCATCAACAACCTCAACTGTTACACCATTGCTCGGGCAAAAGTAGATAAAATTTATCCCTATCCCCCTCTCCCTCACCCCCCCCCCAAAAAAAAAACAACAACAGCCGATCGGCGTTGCAATGTGGCGACGTCGTGTCTGCTCCAATTGTGACTGGGTTGCAATGACTCTAAGGCAAATTTCCCAAATGGGATTAAAGAAGTATACAAAATACAAGGTACAAAAATCATTATCATGGTTTCTTTTCTCAATCAGCATTAATTAAGTGTTTGCAATTTGTTCTTATTTTTAAGAGTCACACTTTCTAGACAGTGTGCTCGTTCTGTGTAGCACTATAACAGAAACAGTAGTGTTTTGCGCTAGGGTGCGTACGTGTAACTACCGTACTATCCCCAACACCGTCCTTATCCTCAACCTTAAATCTTATCCAATCCCTAACCCTGCCTCCTACCGTATCAACCGAAAAACAGAAGGAAAACAAGAAGAAAATATGAAAGAATAATTAATCATAATAAATTGATAAAGGCTGTCAAGGAGCATTTTGGGAGAAGATCTCTAACTCTGGGGTCGCAAAAGGCTTTAAAATACGTACCCCGAGCGCAAAAAAACTTCGGGGTTGTACGTACTTGTAATAATAATGTAACAGTTGATGCAAATTTCAGCACGTTATGATGGGGAGAGTCAGATGAACTAATCGTCTACCCCTTAAAAACGAAACTGTCTCGAGCTGTAATAGAAATAAATAACAGGATCCGATGAACACTTAATACTAACGTTTAATAACTGTAAACAAGAGCTGATATCCACAAGTTACTCACACCTAGCCGGGAAGGCACTTATACATCTGACTACGACTGGATTTTCACACCTACGATTTGCACCTTACGATTTTCACCCACAATTTGCACCACTCCTACTCCCGCGCGATGAGTTCTTTTGTTTCTCGGGGGCCTCAGCATAGTGCTGTTGGCCCCCTGTTCTTGATTTTCTCTCTCTTTGGTCTTTCTTGTTGTTGTTCTTTCTTTCTTTCTTTCTTTCTTTCTTTCTCTCTGTTGTCTTCGTTCTTCACACCTCGTGGTTTCTTGTTGTGTTTTTTTATTTATTAAGTTTTGGGATACGCCAAGACAAGGGCAAGGAAAGTCAAGAAAAAAAAGGGAAGGCAGAAAAGCAGTTCTGGGACACTGTCCCTTTCAGGAGTTTGATCCCTTTATTTCCAATGAAACATGTCACCAGTGATATGGGAACTACTAGTATGACTACTAGTATTCTCATATCACTGCATGTCACTAATTGACTGTTTTCCTCTGGAGCCCCGGTTAAAACAAGTAATAAGATATTAAGACCTAGCAGGGCTCTAGAGTTTTTGAATTTTGATCTTTAGTTCTTGGTGCCGCCAGGAAGCCTGGCGGCACCAAGACTAGTCCCGCAGCAGAGCATAATATCAGGGATCTTATTAAAAAATCTGCGTTGGGTGGTCCCGGGTGCAATAGGCATCCGAGGCCGTTGTTTCTGCCTGTATGGCTGGGTCGGCAGAAAGAGTCTGTCGGCCCTGGCAGATAAAAGGATAACTGTTCTAAAATAAATTTATATTACAGAACAATGTGTTTGTATATTAATATATTTATTTATTTAAGATTTTATTATTAAAATATTGTAGTTACGTATATACTTATTTGTTTTATATTTATGGCTGGCGAGCCTTCTGTCAGTCCGTGCGCGGTTGAAACGGCGTCACCCAGCCTCCGGCCCCCACCGGTGGCCGACCTCAGCACGCTATTCCGCGATGGGATTTTGAGTGGTGCCATTGCTACCATGATCTGCCAGGTCAGGGGTGCCAGCTTTGCTACAGTCAACGTATAGATTTATTTTGTTGACAAGGGCCCTTTTTTCTTTTTTAAAACTATTGTCTACAAGAGACAAGACACCGGCCAATGTAAATGGTTTTTTCCTTTCAATAAATAACCTTTTAAGTTTATTCCTTTCTATTACATTTTTCTTACCACCACTCCTACTCGCCTGGCCCTCCTTATATATATTCTGTCCAGGAACGTTCAGGAAGCGGCTTAACCGCCCCATAAGCACGAGACAGACCTAGATCGTTCGGGACACATACAAGCCACCCAATCGTACACAGACACGTCACAGTATTACATCACTCAAGGTCGACCTAGCGTAATCTCGGACACTGCAGTATCTTCCAGACCCTCTAGATTTTCTACAGTGAAACAAACAAGCCATACAGCGAAACATCAAAGGGAAATACCGGCCTTGCTGGCGAGAGGGGGGGGGAGGAAGGTCGCCGAGTGAGACTCGCCATGCAGGGGGGAGAAAAATATCGATCGTTCAACTAGTGGGACGCTACAAATAACATATTTTTTTTGGATACATAATAAAAGAGGGTTCAGTTTGATGTATTTGTTTCAAATTTTCCTCTTGCCGTGTTTGTTGTTGTTGTCTCCCTTAACCCCTTGCGGTGTCGTCGGGGCGCCGCCTAGATGCACTGTACATCTCCTTCCTCCATTTCTCTCTGTCGTGGGTGAGGGCCTGGGTCTCTGCAAAGGGCTTGCCTGTCCACTCTGAGATGTTATCCGCCCAGTTTTTCTTCTGTCTGCCTCTCTTTCTGCTTCCCCTAACGGTTCCTTGTAGGATGGTGTTATATAATTTCAACAACTGCACATAGAGCCCACCTAGATTCGGTCCGTTTATATAGTGCAATTCTTCTCACCTAAAGCGCCTAGTGGCTCTGTGACCGAATTCGGTGGCCTTTGTGTGGCTACCCAACGCATTTGAAATCAGAGAAGCCTCCTGCTGAGATCCTAATGCCCGTGATTGGCCAAAAATGAGCAGCGATTAGCTGAGGTGGCAAAGCTGAGAATAATAGTCAGGAGTTTTGAAGACAAACGGACGGGATTTTCAGTGAAGGTTAAGGCCATTTACGCGTTTAATTTTTATAACGAAGCCATTGTTACTGACCCTGGGATTTATTTAGTACAGAGATCACCGAGGAAGAAACAGTAATAGGACTAATGAATAACAGGAAGTACAAAAAAATCCGGATAATTTGTGTTAAGTGGGCGTGGATTTTAACGCCAACGGAATTCGTGTTAGAACTTTTGTTTTGTTGTTTTCAGCTAGATAAAATCAGAGAGACTGACTGGCGAATGTATAGATAGATAAAGAGAGGTCAATGTCAGTGTCGTAACGCATCTGATCTGAGCGAAGCGTCTTGTTGAGGTCCAAAGACTGACCAAAGAGTGGTCAGCGATTAGCTGGGGTGGCAAAGCTGAAAATTATAATTAGCAGCTCCGAGGACACCCGGACGGGATTTGCAGTGTAGGTTAAAACAATTTACACATTTAACTTCTGTAACAAAATAGATAGATAGAGATATAGATGAATAGATAGATAGATAGATAGATAGATAGATAGATAGATAGATAGATAGATAGATATAGATAGATAGATAGATAGATAGATAGATAGATAGATAGATAGATAGATAGATAGATAGATAGATAGATAGATAGATAGATAGATAGAAAACGATGGTGTCGGGCGCAAACCAGCCAAGTCAAGATAAGCAAATTTTACAGGAGGAACAAAAAGTTGCGGATAACACAAAAAGGAAATGTACTTAGCGTGTCTATTTTGAATGTTTCTATTGAATTATGGTAAGAGCTATTTTTACAGATGATGCGGGGTTCCAATCTTCATGAAATGCTACTATAAAAAGAAATATGAAATTTTCGGACTTAGCTGGTTTGCCCCCGACACCATGGAAAATAGATAGATAGATATAGATAGATAGATAGATAGATAGATAGATAGATAGATAGATAGATAGATAGATAGATAGATAGCAACATGAACAATAAATAATATATTATGTTATTTCATACTTTGTTTCGTTGACCGGTGCCATTTACACCAGCGTTGCCGGTGAAGATTTTCAAAAATCTTAGAAGTCTCAGATAAACAAATCCAAAGATTTATTTTTTTCCAACATAAAAACTATATTTGAAACTTAAAATTTCCTTAAAATATTGAATTTAACCTGAGAGTGCAGGGATTCGCCGGCAGACCACGCAAAAAAGATTCTCTTACGCCGACAATCCCAAACTCCCCCTAAGGTCATTTGACTTTATTTTTACATTTTAAGTCGCAGATTGGACGCCAATTTTGTGAGTTTTTTTTTTTTTTTCTACCAAGAAATAATAGCAAATTATAGAGTCTACAATAGCCTGAAAAATCCCACTATCTCTTAAAAAAAAATAAAATTCCAAGATCCCAAAATGTAACCCATAAAATCCCAAGATCTTGGGAAAAAAGTCCCAAGGGCCGGCAATTTTAAGAGGATTCACGCTCGGCAAATTATCCAGTTATTTGTTCGTTGTAGCAGCGAATAACGAAAATCACCTTCTTGTCAAAAGAAGAAATTTCCTTCTTTGCTGATGTAGGAAATGAATGTAGAAGTGAAGGGAGGGAACTTTGGAAGTGCATGTCTGAGTGAGTTAGTAGGAAATGTGACGGATTCCACGAGGGAGATCACAGGACACGTTTAGCTTGTATTGTCTTTTTTGCTATTGCCACATCATTTATAATTCCTTTGCATCTTAGTCTCAAATACGCTTAAGCTTGACAGTCATAACTGTATTTTGGGAGACTTTTGGAAGTAACACATTTAAAAGACAAATAGTGTTGTCGGCTTCATGGGTTTAGTTCACGCTAGACGTGTCATGTTTGTCAATTAATAAAGATCCAGTGCGCATTTTTGCCGTGGAGGTCATCATGTTTGGTTCAGGTCTAATCCTCTGGGACGTGATGTTCAACCTTGAAACCGATGTTAACAGGATAGTGGGTGGCAAGGAATCTCACAGGCGCGTGAGTCTACTCCACCCCGAGCCCCGGTCAGGGCTTTGGCTGAGCCACAAAATAAACTGTGTCGTTCTGGGGCAACGATTTGTTTCTAGCACAGCATTCGTGGCCATTGATTATTATATTATACATTTTTATATTAAACACAAATGTTGTTGTTAAATTTTTTTTATTTTTTTTAATTATGACTGGGAATATATTATGTCTGCTTGATGACATTCGGTCTCTTGGGATTAAAACTGTCATTTCTCTTTAGAGTATATCCAAATTTGAACTTAGACACCAGAAAGTCTGGTTGTTTATGGTGTTGTTTTTTTTTAAAATTTTTATATTATTTTTATTTTGCTAATGAAATACATTATGAGCGGCTGAGAGCCAGATGGCGAAATTAGGGTTTGCATGCTTACTGAAGTCTTTAGAAATATTTACTGTTAGGGCTAGGTTTTTTGGTTACATGGCCATAAAGTCATGTAACATTCTTTGGGGAAAAGGGAAGAGGGGCATCCTGATAATTACATAAAGTACCTGAATAAAAATTCACAAGCTACAGCATTTTCTAGATCCAGTCTTCATGGCGACTTAATTTCCGATTTTTTCCTTTACAAATTACACAAGGGTCATTACATTAATCTCATTTTTGTTTGGTCCTAGTTGTTCCGTAAATAAAATTAGCACCACTCAAGAGCCTTTTTTCTCTTATGTGTTCGTAAGATGCCTTCTTACCGGTCCTAACTACATTATTAGTCTCTTTTGATAGCTCTTTCGAACATTCTGGTTTCAGAAACTTTGCAGTTTGTCTTACTTCGCCAACCAAAATTCCGCGCCATGGAGTTGGAGCACAACTTAATTTTCATTCTTAGTTTTGACTTTAGTTTTGACTCAGGGTCCAAACCTCGAATTTTTACACATGTAATATTATTATGATTTAGTGACCACATTCAGCATCTGAACTGACGTTGTAGACATTCTTAGAAATTCGGTGACGTAGCACTTTGTGGACAGGATTTTCAAAAGACAAGAATGTTATAATAACATTTCAGCAGTTGGAATGGCCAATACGCTGATAAGAGACGCTACGAAATTACAATTCTTTCGGTAAAACAACAACAGGTTTGGCAGTGTGAAGTCACCCACAGAGTTTCATTGAGGATGATACAGTGTGTTATAATTATGATATTTGCGATATTTTTATATCACAATGTTGCAATGCTACTGTAAATAGCAATCGGCAAGGGAATCAGTGAGAATGCGGAGCAAATTCCTGGCTGCCGTTGACACTTCGACAAGACATCATCTTGCTTGTCTGTATGAATCGCCCAGCTTTACTCCTGACATGCCTTCAGGCCGCAGGAAAGTTTCCGCATCACACCTTGTGAACAACTGGACCGAGCAACTCCTGCGTTCTCCCAGCTCCCTGAATGCCTAGGCTGTCTAACCTGACACAGACCAATGTAAATAAAGAAGGGGAAATGAGAACGCAAAAAAATCGGAGACGAGGACAAGCCAATGGGCAGTGATCCTCCAAAAACAAAGACCTTTACCCCAGAAAGAAAAAAATAAATCGGAGAGTTGACCCCATTTTCCTATGTCTAAACGGATTGCAAACAAGCTTTTTGGTGACTTATATGCCGGGACATCACAGCAACCATACGGACATTGCCCTAGAGGTCGCATCATCAATAAATTGATAACACGTATCATCATTTTTTTAGTTAAGATCAATAGAACAGAACTATGCTGATGAATAACCGACCGCCATATGAGGCTGGAACTGGTCATTTAGAATACAGTTTTCTATGCCAAGTGTGAACGCTTATCACGTGGCAGTGTCTCGGCCGTTCGCCAGACACAGTCAGCGTCACCTTCCCAACGACGCCATGACCATTGTGTCGTGACTTCTACTTCAGTGGCAAGCTGAGTAATTACTTTCCACCTAAAAGGTGACTGATCTTGACAAACATTGGGCTGTATTGTGTGGATTGTTTAGATCGTCTCACGAGTTGGAATAATTTCCGCCCATCAAACCACTTCTCGCGTCACAAATTTGTTCGAGAAGTGACAATTTTGGCCGAAAAGTAATCTTCATGTATCTCAGTTTTTGATAGGTGGGCGTCACATCAGGCTTATGAATGTTGCCCTTCGTGGGTCAGTTTGTGTCTCATTTTGTAACAAATATTGTAATATCGTTTAGGTGTTCATCAACTTTCCAATGTTTTTTCAAGTGACGCCATTTTGTTGTTGTTGTTATTGTTGTTGCTTTGTACCTTGCCTCTTTTCATTCTTCCACATTTTTTTTACCTGTTGTTATAGCACGAAGATCATCACACACACACACACACACAAAATGTACAGAATTCCAAAACTATAGAAAACAATTGCAAGACATTTCATTTCAAGACGCAGCACAGTCAAGGCCATTATAATCTACTTTTGATACGCCGATTTCCGGCTACCTCGACATTTGCAAGTCCTCTAAGCCCGGAACGTCGCGGCCAGTTGCTGCCAGCAAAATGTGCGCCCAAGAAAAAATAGCAGAAGCTGACACTGTCTCTGATAGGGCTTTGTATGAAAGGGTCTTCCCTGATTTACTATGAAAATAAAGGAAATTTTTTGGTGTGCACTTCTTGTATGCCAGCAGCTGACTGTGTTGTCCCCGGGCTTAGTATGATACCACCCTGAGAAAAGTAAACCCTTTCTCTTTATAAAATAGGACCTGTATTTAGCTTGGCTTTGGTTACGTCGATGACTCCTCTAACCCCACCATACCATTTCAACCTGAGTAACACTTTCCAGATAAAAAACATTTTTTTTTTAGGGCTCAGATTCAAATGCCATTTGGAATGCCTTTATTTCGTGCATGACTCAGTGATTAGTGAAAACTATTTTTATTAGGACTGGTATATTTATATAATTAAAGGAAATTGGAAAAGCAAAAAAAACAAAAAAAAAACACACACACACACAAAACCAAAACAAAGAATAAAATTTAAAAAGGTACCTGGTCTATATCAAGGTAAGTTCGCACATAAATAGGTAAAGGAGTTCAACGTGGCTAGTTAGATAAATAAATGGATAAGTATGAAAGTACATACATATATCCAGGTAATGGTCAAGTAAATAAATATACAGCTGTCTATAAGGGCTGTACTGGGGATCTAACACCCCTCCCCCAACAACAACAACAAAAAAAAACAACCCAAAAAAACATGTTTTGATTTTATATATAATATTACATAACATAATATATTAACATTCTAAAACACCGGGCCTCTGGAAAGTACCAACGCCCACAAATTTAATCTCATCAAGATCAAAACGGGAATACAATGAATCTTGACATTTACTACCCTTTTCTATTCTTGGTGTGGTGTTAAAGACTAATTTTTTGACAACAGAATAATATCTGTCAAGTCAAATTACTTTTTCTGGAAACAAAAAATATCCACGTATATTTTTGGTATAAGGGGTGACGGTAGCATGACGTTTGGAGTACCAAATATTTCAAAACATGACATTTGGAGCCCGGCCTAAATCTAGGTCAAATTGCAGTATGACATTTGGAGCACTGCCTAAATTTAATCTAGGCCAAATCGCAGTATGACATTTGGAGCACTACCAAAAATTAATAAAATTTCAGTATGACATTTGGCGCCCCTATACCGCTGCTGGTATTAGGGTTAGGGTTAGGGTTAGTATTAGGCCTGTAAAGAAACTTTCTATCCCTGTGGTACCCACCGCAAGTTATTGCAAAATATTCGTAGAGTAATCGATAGTCAACAGGTTGATTAAGGATTAATCGATAAAATCACAGTCCAAATGCTAGTGCTCCAAATGTCACATGCCGGCTTTCTTTGAACTAACTTAGTGCTCCAAATATCACATGGCGGCTTTCTTTGATCTGCAGTAGTGCTCAAAATGTCATACAACCGGGGTGACATTCGTATTTTTGACCACATCTCATATTCATTATCACTCAACCTACGATTTGGTCAAATTTCCAGAATAATTTCCGGATTTCTGAATTTCCTAACTTCTAATTTCCTGACCTCATTTCATTGATAAGTCTTTTTTTGTTGTTGTTGTTGGTTGTTGGTTTTTATACCTTTGTCATTTCCTGGCTCACCGGAAGTGTGACCGACGGACAAAATGCATAAACCCTCTCATAATCACATTGTGTGTTCACTTCGCCCCACTCCTCTTTTGACGACCGAGTTCCCTTTTGTGGCCCGACCGATTTTTCACTTTCACCGCTGCCATAAAATTTCACTGTGTGTCGGTCGTGTAGCCTCTCCCCTCTCCCCCCCCCCACTCCCCCCCCCCCCACCCCATACTGTCATTCCTCCTTTTATCACATATTAAACAAATTCACTGAGTGGAAGGTTTTGAAAAACAATATATTATTGTTTTGTTTTAAATAAGATCTTTGTCGCTGCATATAATTTCAGTTTTTGTTGTTATTGCTATTGGCACGTACGTTGCCTTTAGCATACAGTAAATGAACAAGAAATAATACAACGTCTCATATTAAAAGCTATCATCAATCTTTCCTGGGATGAAATTGGCTTCCTGTAATTCGTGGTTTCTTTCTGAATGTAGGGCGGTATCAAGTTAAGTCAACTGTGGAAGGTTTCTGGCCTCTTGCGTATGTATGCTACACACTTTTCCACATCTGCAATATTCGCGGCAATAGATGATGAAACTCACCAAACAAACAACGTTGGGAACAAATGACGTGAACCCAATATCTACTTCTTTCCGTCTTTTTCCTTCTTCGTTTCAGCCACATCAAAACTAACACTTTTCTCCAGGCATCCGTGTTGGTTTTCTAACTCGGCAAGGACGACCGACATTATTTTTCTGGTGTGAACACTCTGCCCGACCGTTGTTGGTTGAACGGCCGACATTTCTGGTGTGAACACACTGCCCGACCGTTGTTGGTTGAACGACCGACATTTCTTGTGTCACGGCCATCCTTTCACTAAATGCAGCTTATTATTAACATGTTAGTTTCAAGTTTCAAATAAGTTAATAAAATTAAAAAAACCAAAAAGCAATTAAACAAAGAAAACAAAACATTATGCAATGGGCTTAAGTCTAATATTAATGATTTAGTTATTTAAAAAAAAAAATACAATTGTGTATAGGCCTAATGTAATTTAGTTTAACAGTAAATTGTTAATAATGGGTAAACAGAGTATAATACTGTACCATCTTATTTCCATTCTCATTGAGGTTCCTCCAACGTTTTTCTTGTCCTGTTTCAGGTCCAGCACCCCCAGCTTATTCATCAGTGGCATACTCTACCACCTACACAAACACATAGAACACCAGCCCCTGCTTAATTTCCCCCCCCCCCCCGCGGCGTATCCTTATGGCGGGGGCCCCAGTGCACCCATGCCCTCAGCTTATGGCCAGTCCGGAGCTGCCCCACCTTCATATTCGTACAATGATCCCGTATATCCGCCCAAATTTACCAGTCAAAACAGGCCAGTTCAGTAGAAATCAAAACAAGTCACGGTCTTTGAGCTTCTTTAAGTCATAACGTTACCGCTTACTGTATGCAAGGCGAAGCATTCTCTCTATTCGGCTTTGTAAAAAATATCGCTGTTTATACCTCTCACGCTTAGGCCACAAGGTGGCGCTGCCAGATCCGTGCACGCGAAAACCCCGGCCTGTCTCATCTTATCATTTCTAGTAAGAAATATCTCCCCTCGAAAGTGTTATGCAATACATATGCAGAGACATCTATCTATACCTTAGAAAATGAAGCATAATTCCTCTGTCTTTTCTTCATGACCCCAAGTAACGTCCAAAAGCCACCCGTTTAAGATAGTATTTCGCTAGCCCTATCGCGAAACCGTCCAAGTGTATACTTGATAACCACAGATGGCAATTCCTCTGTGCCTAATATTCTATGAATTCCTACACGGATTTTTTTCCCCCACATTATTTCAAATGCTTACTTTTATGATTAAAATGTATTTAAGATATCTAAGGTTAAAACTTTCTTGTTTGTTTTTCAACTTCATTGTCATCACCTGCAAAAAGAAGGTTCTTTGAAACTTGTAGGCCTACATATTTAAACTCAATTTACTGAACACATCTGGAGTGTGAGAAAGAAGAGCAGGGAAAGAAATCATAGTTAGAACGAGACATAGGACTGGTGTGCAAACGCCCACACACACCACAGGAACACACATAGTCCCCAACTCTGGAATGATTTCAAATTTTGAAGTGAAGGCAAAATGAATTCGAGCCCCAACTTTCATTTGCCATACATAAATTTGCAGATACTGCTGGCTGAACATTGCCATATCCTCACCACTTTCAGATATCATGAGAAATGAATGGATGGAAAAACACCTAGGAAGGTTAGAGATCATTTCAAGTTTCACTTTTATTAATGTAAATAGATATTTTTAGACTGAGATTTACTCTCTAAATTCGACTTCATGGGAAAAATAAAACCACAAAGAATCTCTCTCCCTCCCCGACCCTCTCTCTCTCTCTCCTTCTCTCTGTGCCTGTGTGTGCGTCTATCTCTCTTTGTCTCTGTCTCCTTTCTTCCTCCCTCCCCTGTACCTCTCTCCCTCTCTGTCTCTGTCTGTCGGTTTATCTGTCTGTCTATCCATCTCTCTCCCTTCCTGTCTTCCCCCCTCTCTCTCTCTCTCTCTCCTCCCCTCGTTCTCTCTCTCTCTCTCTCTCTCTCTCTCTCTCTCTCTCTCTCTCTCTCCCCCCTCCCCTCTCTCTCTCTTTCAGACCAAATGAAAGCCAAAACCTCGGCCCTCTACTTGCTTGATATTATTTTTGTATTCTAAGAAAGGAAATACCAGTTTCACAAATTTCTAAACCATAGTATCATGCACAGAACACAGTTAGTCACGATCACATTGAACACGTTAGTAATGTGATAAATTATAGAAATATCGTAATAAACGTCACAGCAAAGGCATCCATTCCACATAAAAATTATTTCAATATCTTTTCAATAGATTGATAGAAATCCTCCACAAACCTGTTTGGAGCTAACCGGTGGTTGATTCAGCAAAACTGACACTGATAAGAGGTGCAGGCCAGACCCTTGCCGCCCCAGCACACCTTTATTGTATCTGTGAACTGGCATGTGTCCTATTGAAAGATCTGGAGGCAGGAATGGCAGCAGGTCGACAGATAGAAGACAAAGTTAATAGGTGGCTTTCAGTTAGTTAGGTAGTTAGTTAGTTAATTAGATAGTTAGTTAGACTGTCAGCAGTTTTGTCAGTCAGACAGCTTTCACCACGCAATGCTAAAGGAGTGTTTCTTCCTTCAAAAAGTCAATTTGAACTCGCGGTCCAACCTGGCATCCACACTTCCCTTTTCTTATAATGTTATCTGTTTTACCCAAAATGGGCGTTGTGATTTATAATACATGGCGAATGTGTGTTTTTGTTATCAGCTGTCAGCTAGCATGAAACTCAGCAAAGCTTGTTTAGAGAGCTGGTCTCGTCTTGGATACGAATGGTTCATACATGCAACTTTTTAACTCAAACATGTTAACCCATTTATGCCCAGTGCACTAGAGGGGGAACATGTAATCACCTAAAACTTCCTGACTATGCGGGCAAAAATTATGAAATTTTGTGAACGGGCTCGATTTTTGACTATGAATTACGTGGACATGTCCATCTTGGACAAACGTCACTGTTTGAAGTTATTTATTTGCAATTTTTATATAGATTACCCTAAAAAATATAAAAAGACACACATTTTTGTAGAGTGGGATCGAAAACTATGATCGGAAGTTTCGTTTTTCGCCAGTCTTTACACACTGCTGCTAAAAAACAACTTCATCACATTTGTGTATTCCGTAAGCTCTATTACTCTTAGTATCAAACCAAAAACATAGCTTTAGATATACGGTTGGGAATGATACAAAGAACCTGCAAGGTTGATTTCTCTGGGATTAGCTAATTGATTTAAGGCCCAGTGGCCAAAATAATGTTCTAAAGTTTATTTCACTACTATGTTTTAGCTGCACGCTCGGGGCCAACCTAACAGGGGTCGTATCCCATCACCTATACTGTAGTTTTGAGGTATCCCCCATCCTGGGTAGTCACGTGGGCTCCTCCCAATCACGTGACTGCAAAATTAATCGGCAAGGAATAGGTGTCTTAAAGAATTCTTAATAAGTATACTATATGAATCAAATATAAAACTTGAATTAAAAACAAATTACTTGTTAGCAACACATCTGAACAAGAGAATTTGAAGACTGTGTTTTTATTCCAGATTTGGATCTAAATGTGTTGCACTCTCTTAGGCATAACAATTGGCCAGATGGAGTGACCTATAGCCTATAACATCTGAAGACGTTTCAGCGAGAGACGGTGCCGATATGCTATTTGGCGTATACCTCGGTAACCCCCCCCCCACCCCCCACACACACACACACACGCACATTGGAGGTGCTCTGACAAGAGTGTCCCGAAGGGTGTGCGTCTTGTTGTCAATGGTCATCTATATATAAATAAAATAATAAGTGTGTGTGTACGGAAAAATACTGGCTCATACAGCTCAGATTTACATGAAATTTTGAAGATGCCTTCGTTTTGCTCCGCAGAAGCTTCTTTGTTCATATTTTGTAGACTCCAAATGGTGAGGAAGTTTTTTTTTTGAGTTTGCTTTGTGAGGCTGACCGCTTGCCCCCGCTTCTCTTTTTCACTAACGCGCAAGACCGAGGTGACATATATATATATAACTTCCTTCCGATGTCTTCACTATTACACAAACTACCCAGTGCGCAAAGCGTTTCAGTTGGTGCATCGTGCCCTGCAGCGCTTGAGTTCTGGAGCATGACTGGATTATTATGGGAAATTGCCTTGAGGAGAGAGAGAGAGAGAGAGAGAGAGAAAGGAGGGTGGGAACATGGGTTTATCCCGGGTAATACCGGGCACCTCATCTAGTCAAAAATATCACAGAGCTATGTCGCTGTTTTCTCAGCTTTCCATGGAGTTGACTAGCAAACTGGTGGCTGGCCTGGAACCTTGTCCCATTCTCCAAAATTTCATCAGTCTCACAACAGGTACCCTTTATCTTTGCACGAAGTTTCTTTAAACTTTGTTTTGGAGTGAAGTTTTGTTTCTTCTGGTTTTTTTTGTTTTTGTTTTTACTTTGTGGAGACTCTTTTTTTTAGGCAAATTAGTAACAATAAGTACAGTTAAGGTGTACGTTTCCACCCCCCCCCCTTTTTTCTAATAAACGGTTTATTATCTCGTATTTAAAAAAACCATGTGTGACTCATGCCGAGTGACACCCTTCCTCTTTGCATCGGCTTTAAATACAACATGAGAGAGAGAGAGAGTGGGGGGGGGGGGGGAGAGAGAGAGAGTTTATATCGTCTTTTTGGGTGAATTTCCAATTTGCTATCAACGTTAAAGTTGGAAAAGAGGAGGCTGGACATAAATGGGTTAATATAGTTGTCCCCAAGGCTATGGAGGAATACTGTGGGACCCGCGTAGTTAATATCATTGTGCACCTGAAACCTGATATATATTTTCAGTAGTGAATATCTGATTTCCATTTCTTCACTAATTCAATAGTTTAATCCCCAAAATGACAGACGTTGTTTTGCTAGGTTTTCTCTGTGCTTTCGGTAAGATTTCAGATAATTATCAGTTCCTTAGAATGTATAATTTTATATATGTAAGCTATGTATGATTTTCCTGCACTGTGGCAGGCCCATATTGTGACAAGAGCATTACATTAACCCAGTTGCTACTGTCCAGTTTGGATAGATTGTTGGCAGGGTGTGAGTGAAAGTAGTGCTCACCAATTTATTGTTGTTATGGACAGTGGTTTTTTAAAAGTACATTATGAAGATTTAGCTCAGCTTTTTTTTTTTTTTTTGTTGCTTTTTTAAATACAAAAATCAAATATCTGGTCCATTAAATCTGTCTTTAGCATGGAGGTACTATTAAACTGGAGTCCGCACAGCCCTCTTCGCTTGCCCCGCGAGCCGCGAACAATTGAAACCCCAAGATGGCGGAACAAGTAGGGCAAGGCACGGCAGCGCAAGGCCGCTCCGTACAGTATTGTACATGTAATAGATAGGGCCAAGCCAGCGCTGTTCTGTCTATCTTTTCACGGATGTGATAAAAATTAAAAGATAACAAGCAGAAATAATAACATTTATTTTATTTACGGATTATCATATATTATTTAAGTGTTTGATAATAATTAAATCTATGATTTATGCTGTTTTTATATTGTTATTTTTTATTGATTGGTCGATCGTTTGGAAGTAAAATTACATGTAAAACTAGGGAAGGGAGCTGCGTAGTACTCTTTTTACCGCATGCTATTTTAGCTCATGACGAGCCATGTTTAAAAAAAAAAATCACTGTGCGGACAGAGGAAACGTTACAAGTCAGTTTCTCTCAGATAACCAACAGTAAGAGGGTGTTCATAACAATTATTAAAAAAAAAAAAATCATGCTAAAGAACTGAGGGAAAGTTGGTTTTGCCATAGACCCATTAAGATCCAGGCAGCTGGTGCACGTGTGTGTGTGTGAGAGAGAGGAAAAGTCATAATAATAAATCATAGGCCTAGATGTAGTAAATGATCTGAATAGCCAAGAAGAAAAACATCTTAAACCACAAGCTTGGTTGTACTCACAATAGAGTTAGCCCTGCAGCTACCTGTGTCTGAAAATATTTCACTACTGCCATTAGTGTCTAAGTAGCAAAAGTAGACACAAAGACTGGTCCAAGCTTTACTTGTCAGTACTTCTTATCCAGGCCACCATACTGCATACAGCTGAGCCTGTCTTATGATCTAAGCCAAATTTGAAGTCGGATGGGTTGGTACCCATCCAATTTGACAAGGTGTGCAGTGCACATTTTCTGCCATCCAACTTCAATTTCGGCTTGGACCATTTAAAGACACTCTCAGGCTCAGTTGTGCCCCCAAGTGACGGCAGTGTCTAAAACCACTGATCAGTGGCTGTTTAAGTGATTATTCAGGGGGACTCCTGATTGCACCGGAAACCTCAAACATCTTAAGTTAATTAAACAACACCAATATTTTATTTTCCGTAGTAATTAGACTACTACACCAACATTTCAGGCTCAACACTCAAGTGTTATCAATCATACATCTCGTTTCATTTATTGATATTAACCCTATAAATATCTCAATCAAGTATCTAGAAATCAGGAGAGCCTTAGCCTAGTTGTTCAAAGGTTTGAGCACAGCTGGACTGTGCATTCCAGAGCTTTTCCAAAGAAAAATGTATAAATTCCTACGGCTAGTGAATCTAGATTCTAGATCTATAGTCAATGCACTGGGTGCAGTCAGGACATCAATGCGGTCAATATAATATAGTGGTAAAATCCAAATACATTGGCTATATTTTAAGGCATTTTGCAACTTGATCAAAGAATAGGCCTAGTATTATTATAGTAAATTCAGTGACTTAAATTGTATGAGAACAGTTCTCCCTCCTTTTAAAGCAGGAAAGAAAGAAGGCAGAGATTAGAGAAGAAACAGAAGCTACAGGAGCAGAGGAAAAGAAAGAATGAGTTAGCAGCGGAGAAGGAAAGGGAAGGTAGGAAGAAAAAGTGTGTGTGTGGTGTGGTGATGAAGAGCAGCCCACAAAAATAAGGCAAAATACCAGCATGAGGATGAGAAAGAGTGGGAAGACATAGAATTAGAAAAAGGAGAATGGGAAGGTTGTAAGTTGTTTATCAGATATCTATTTTGATATTGGTCGCACAAAGAGCATGCACTGAATAGATGGCACTTACGCAGGTGACTGCACGACCAGCAGCTTGTGACTGCACCACCAACAGGTGACCGCACAGACATGCAGTTGATGCTTAGACATGAAAAGTGTTCTGACTAGCACAGATTAACTGAGAGAGAATTTGGAAGGACTTCCGAATGTGTTCCATAGCCCGAGTGAAAACAATACATAGCTACCCCGGCGGCTGACTAGACCCTCACGACGTTACATATCAATCTGACAATGCCTATGCACTTGTCGAGCTAAGGAACGCATTCGGAAGTCCTCCCCATTGTTTACTTCTTTTGGACATTTGCCATTTACTGCCTCGTGACCGCACATAGTGCATCGACCACAGATAGGATATTGATAAGATCTAGATCTCTGTTGTTTTTTTTATAAAGATCCTTCTGCCTCTACAGATCGACTACATGTGTAGTCTAGTTCTGTATCATAGTCAAAGACAAGCCCAAGGTGTAGGCTATATCATTTCATTATAGTACATGCCACCATTCTTTTATGCTAGTCTCGAGTTCTAAATCGAGCCTACCCTTCCTCGTGGTTACCGAGCGCGTCCCGATTAAAAATTAATCATTAAAAATCAACATTCTTCTTACCTGTGAAATGAAACTGGAGTTTCCTTGGTGCATCTGTTGTTGCAGTTCACAACACAGCAGTTCTGAACCATGATTTGTATACCGGTAGTCTACTAGCAGTTCAAACAAAGTTGAAAATCCCTCTCTCTGCTTTCGTTAGCTGTAGTGCAACGGATGTGTAAACACTGAGGCGCAGTCCGTGCTCGCCCTAAACAAGATGGCGACTATTGTCTTCTAATGCGCACGCATGAAATCAGCTGGTACGGACTCCAGTGTTATTAATAGCTCCATGGTCTTTAGAGAAAAAGCCATTCCTGTGAATTGTGTCGCTTCTCCTGTGTTTTAATTGTGTTTAAAAGTGGAACAGTGGTACGGGCGTATGTGAACATAATTATACAGTATTCCTTTCTCTTTATAACTACGTTGCAAGATTTAGAGGACATACGGATGGAGACGACAAAAAACCAGTTGCTGTCAGTTTGTCTTCGGTGTTTTCTGAGAATGTTTTTCTGTCCCATGATTCGATGGCTTCATGATACCAATTCCCTTACATGTCATTGTCACCCACTGTCTAAAGCGGGCGGATACCACAATCTCCGTAATTTACTGTCCTCTTCGCTGTCGTGGGACAGACATCAACCAATACTGTTGCTCCATCATCGGGTACAAAAATTGTATATGACTAAGAGTCGAATTATAACAGCAAATTATCCTGATGTCTGAAGTGATACCTGTTTTACCCGGGGACTTTGGAAAAATATGTAACACTTTTTTCTTGTTGCTTTTGTTGTTGTTGTTGTTTTCAGTCACTGCAGCACTTCCAGCTTTCAAAACTGGCATGAAAATTTGAAATTAATTGAAGTTCTACATGACACCCTCGAAATTTAGTTTCACGGAAAAAGGTAGCTTTACGAATATTTTGCCCGTGAGTTGGGGCGTCGGATCATAGTTTTTACTCGCCAAGAGCTCTGTAGCATAATGGAAGGAGAAGAAGAAAGCCTGTTAAGCTGTGTCCAGATTTAGGATTTCTTTTGATTTTTGGTTGGGGGGAGGGGGGGGGGATTTTGACACGAATTGAATGTGAAATTTTTATCGTTCTATTATATAAATTACCTCGAATCAAGTTGCTAAAAAAGACATATTTTTGTGAGCCCTGGCAGAGCGGGATTTTTTTTTCTAGTGCTTAGATGAGTGGGAGAGAAAATTAATGTTTAATGGGGTAATCGCATCTTACTTAACTTTCAGCTTTTCGCGGGACATCCAGCCAGATCTGCAACTGGTGAGATGAATGTATAGCCTCTGTGAACAAGTGTTTTTTTTTTTTAAATCACTGAAGAAAAGTGTGCTAAATTTATTGATCAAATTATGTTTGTGAAGCCACAAATGAAGCATTTCTGGATCCACACAAAAACGGGGGTTCCACTGGAGATCCAAAGAGCACAGACTTGAGAAGTCTGTCTAACAATTATTCTATCCATAAACTGTTTGGAATATAAAAGAACACTTTCGGTACACTGAAGGACAAAATATGATATTATGATATTGAAAATTAGCCTTACAATTAACTTAGACTACAGAGCCTTCAAAAAAGCCCATAGGTTACATATTGTAAAAAGACAGATAAACGATGTCACCAACCTACGTTGTATGTGGAATGTTTATATTTGAGATGTTATTATTCAACTCATTTACTGAACTCTTAAATGTCCAAATGTCAGGTCGCTTGGTGTTTCCTTTGCAATTGCAAATTAGCAACAATAAAAACAGTTAAGGTGTACATTTCCACCCGTTTTTTTTTTTTAATAAAATGGTCTATTTCCTCGTATTATAAAAACATGTGGTGACTCATGCCGAGTTTCTTTTTCGTCCACGTGAATAGGCACGGGGCGTGTAATTGCATACTTTTATATTTCAAGAGTGATGATTTCAATCGTAAGGCAGTTCTCCCCTGTATTCCAGGAGCCCTTGTGAAGTTGGCCTTGGTGTGCAGGTGCATAATGTGGGGCTGTGAGACGCCGGTAAAGACTGTGGCCAAAAAGGACCATGCGCAAACTCCCCGTGTTTTCGTTGTGTCGGATGGTGAGTAAATGAGTCGTTTTGACGCTTTGCAAACTTACATAATATCGTCGGGTATTTTCGATATTGTTGTATTGGGCATTTTTGCCTTTTCGAGAAAATGAGGATTGAAAGTTTGAAGAGTTGTGTAAAATCAGGGTTTTGCTCAACGCGCTTCAAAATCGAAACTTGCATAAAAGTGCCTACGAAAAATACTCCCATATGACACTTAATATACATAATAAAATTAAGACTGAGAGAACCACTTTCATGAGAAAACCTCAAAATCGGCAAAATGTCGCATACAACAATATATATCAGATACCCCTCGATATTATCTCCTGTTCCTATCAAATCCAGCGTATAGTATATTAATTCTTTTTAAGTAGGAATATTCTGAGTCTCCCAAATTACACTTTAAATACCGTGATATCTATTTTATGTTTGATTAAAAGAATTCGGTCTCAGGAATATAAAAAAGAACATCTTTACATGAGAATCAAGTGCTGCTGGTATGCCCCCCCCCCCCCCCCCATCTTCCGAATCCTCGCTCCTACCAGTTCGACAGCTGTGAAATGAGCCAGTGGGATAAAAAAAATAGATGAATACCACAATATTGCAGGAACAATACATTACAACGCGTCATTGGACGATTTGTTGTGATTTGTGGGTCAGACCAAGGGTAACGGATTTGATCAACCTTCCACAACTGAATAGTGATTGAAATTATTGTGCAAAATCACACAACTTTCAACGATCAATGCAAATTCAAGAAAGGGTCTCTCTCTCTCTCTCTCTCTCTCTCTCTCTCTCTCTCTCTCTCTCTCTCTCTCTCTTTCTCTCTTTCTCTCTCTCTCTCTCTCTCTCTCTCTCTCTCTCTCTCTGTGTCTCTCTCTGTGTCTCTCTCTGTGTCTCTGTGTCTCTCTCTGTGTCTCTCTCTTTCTCTCTCTCTCTCTCCCCCTCTCTCCCTGTCTCTCTCTCTGTCTCTCTCTCTGTCTCTCTCTCTCTCTCTCTCTCTCTCTCTGTCTCTCTCTCAAAATTACTGTGACGTCTTAACTAAGCTACAGATAGATGCCATCCCAAGCTATTGTGGTTGAAATAGGAGTTTAATGGATTTGAATGATGCTGGAATTCACTAATTGATACCTCATGCGCCGTCAGTTAAGTAAGTAGTATAGATTCTATTGTTAGTAAAATTTAACAGCCAAGATACTGATATCGATGCAGCTCATTTAATTTCTATTGCTTTATATCCATTCAGCAATGAATAATAAACAGCAGTGTCTTAAACACAGATAGCCGAAACGATGGCCAGTTCAGCTTCATTTCCGTTCCGGGTTGAAGGATCAGCAACTGATAACATTTTAAAGCAAGACATTCTATTGCCTTTCCGAGGAGAACAAACAAACATGCAATTTCTTATCGGAGGACTGAGTTCTGTCCACAAATTTGGCAGTTTTTCTGAGCTGAATAGATAAAATCGAGGGGTGCCTGCGCAAAGACCGTAACTCGAAAATTTTTGATTTTTATTTGTTTTTGCATTTTTAAAATTATTTATTCTATTTCGCCTTGTTAAGTACTACATTTTTTATATTATGATCCGGACTTCATTATCGAATTAATTGACCTAATTATTGATGGGGATTTAAAGATCGTGACAGATCTCTCACCTATCGGTGCCTACGCAAAGGCCGTATATCAAGGTAAGTCGAGAGTTTAGCCAGTGGTTAACACATTCGGTGACTGCTGGAAGACCGAGTGTACGAATCTCTGATACAGAGAAAGAGCTTTTGCTTTTGTCCAGTGTTCGATATCGACAACCAAACTAGCACAAATGGTAGGCATTTTCCATTACATTTACCAATACAATGGCGGGCAGAAGTAAACAAAGCGGGCGTGTGACGTCGTGTTCGTTCAACCTATAGTCTGAAGGGTTCTATAGACTTGTTCAGTGAACAAGCCAGATTTATTCCTCAAAAGAGAATAATGCATGTTCTTGGCAATTATTTATTGCATGGTTATCAAACTTAACTTTTAGAGTATTCGCTGGAGCAGTCCTCAGGTGGTTTCCCCCTTGCGCAATCCCCTTTATAGACAGTTTATGGCCGCGCGCGCACTATCCTGTTTCGCCCGTGGCTTGGCTGCGAATGAGGGTTTTTTGAAAGCGAAAAACGCTCATTGGCAGCCAAGCCACGGGCGAAACAGGATAGTGCGCGCGCGGCCTTAAGCAAAATGAAACCTGCGCTATTCAATCACAAATCAGAAACGTGATATTTCTTCGAATACAAAAGATGATTAACTCATTCCTGCATGAACAATCCGATTGAACAAGTTAAATGGTCTCAATGATAACTTCATTTCGGGAATCAGTTCTACTTTTTGCGTGTATTATTATGTGTAAAAAAAAAAGTACTGAACTTGTTAGGCTTGGGTCGCATATGCGACTCCGCTGCATTTGAATCGCAGTCACGTCGCATTTTTTTTTAAATCGAGGCAACTTAATGGAGATGCCAACACATGCGAGACACGGCGAAAGTTTCCTAGGCCTCTCTTAAGCCTGGAATTATATTCTCTTCGTTTGTTGTAAATGAAGAATAAAGTGAAAAAAAAGCCCAGAGCAATTGCATGTACGTGGAAATGAAATGTTAACGATTGGACAGGCAAAGGGGTTAAAATAGGATAGAGAATCGAAAGTACAGCCAGTGCCCATCTGCAAATTAATATGAAACTGTGTACTGCCTGGATTTGATGAACTATTCATTTTTAACAACGCCTCACTGAAATCTATTTCTATCTTTCAGCGACTACAAGATGTAATATGCCTGTCCCAGAAACAAGATCCAAGCCTCAACGGGTGATGCGGCCTTCGGCACCTGCGATGCGGCTTTCGGCACCTGCGATGCGGCCTTCGACACCTGCGATGCGGCCTTCGGCACCTGCGATGCGGCCTTCGACACCTGCGATGCGGCCTTCGGCACCTACCCTTGGACCCCGGTCACTGCCCGCTCTTTGAAGATTCAAAATCAGCTTTTACAGGACAATAATGCAGATTCGGACACTTTTCGATCCCTTGACATTGATTACACTACAGTGCCTGATCTTATGAAAGCCCTCTCTCTCTCTCTCTCTCTCTCTCTCTCTCTCTCTCTCTTACTCTCTCCTCTCTCTTCTTTATCTCTCTCTCAGCCTGCCTGCCGCTCGCCAGCCCCATCACTGCCTGCCAATTTGCCATGCCTTTCTCTATATCTGTTTCCAATCACCTTATGTTTTTTTCTATATCTGTTTCCAATCACCTTATGTTTTTTTCTATATCTGTTTCCAATCACTTTATGTTTTTTTCTATTGAATACTCAGTCATTTTCTTTCTATTGCGTAGACAATTGCAATGTAATTGCTGTAATAATGGTAAAGGTGAATTTTATTACGCTTTTAATATCTCCTATTATGAAAAATGTCTGTTATCACAACGATGGGCGCATGGTAAACAGTAGCTCGACTTCTTAAAAAAATTGAGATATTTTTGGCATACTTACAGCCCTTGTCAGCCGGCAGGGTTGTAAAGTTAAAAAACAGGCGTTTTAGATTATGAAAAACTGTGGGTTAAATAACGTTTTTTTAAAAAAATATTATGACTATCAAGTCTGATAAACAAAGTTATTCACTGTTGTTTCTCTTTTCTTCTCCTGAAAAATTTGTTAAACCAAGTTACGCTAATTTACCGGATAGTCCTCGAATTAAGGTCTGCAATATTTTGTTACCTTCTAATTTTGGTCCATTTGGGCCTCCATTAATAAATAATCACAGACAAATGCAAAAATATGTGTTCAGAATATATTTTTCTTTTTTAAGAACAATTTTATCCTACAAACAGTTTGTAAATGTATGAAAATTATACAAAATTTAAACACTGGTGCTGTACTGTGATTTTGACAGATGTTCTACTTTGGCAGCAAAGGTTTTCTTAGGCGTCTTGGCCCTTACATAACAATAATATACTCATCTACTCTGTACAAAATATCGGAAAGAATAAGGGTTCATGTTTACATATTATATTATCATGATCTAAGTGATTTAACTGAATGCTGAGAGTTATATAATACAAGAGGTAAGATCATTTCAGAAGGTTATTAATTTCCGTAAGAAATTTAGTTTTAGTTTTAACACTGTAGATTGCAGAGGAAGATCAATATCGTTAATTATTTTGTTTGTTTGTTTGTTTTTTATTCCCTGCAGATAATGTGCATTAAATACAGAAGTCACGGTTGATAAAATCACCTTAAATGAAGGATCTTCAAAGTGTTGGATATCAATCCCGAAATAATCACATTGTTGATTAAACAGTTAGTGTCAAAAGTTGATGTCATGTGAGGAATAAAAGTACATGAAATATAGTACAAATAAAAAAAGATATATTCTTGGTGGACTTTCCTGATTATGACATTGTCTTTGCGTTCTATTTTTACATTAAATTCTTCCTTTCAAAGAAACACAGTGATGATAATATATTTGTTATGACTAAACATTTAATCTAATCTAATAAACGTGAATCTTTGCAATGTTTGCATTAACGTGAATAAATTGACGTGGCTTTTTCTTTCGAACTGTACACGCCCATGACATGGTTCTACCGGAGATTCAGTATAACGAGACGAATGTCTCGCCAATTTCCGTCCGCCTCGTTCCCAGGCCCTGCTTATAGGCTAGTCTGTTTACACTGGTAAGTTTTAGGCATAGAGAAAAGGAATGGGGGACTGTGTGGGAAGAACTCTCCTGGCTTTCCGACTTTTGCTTTCCGATTTCCACCCTTCGAAACATGACCGAAACAAATTATGCACATCGCTTCTCATTCGCAAACGGACCAGTGTAAACAAACAGCCTTTCGAAGGGGAAATCGGAAAACAAAAGACGGAAAAACCAGGAGAGTTCTTCCCACGCAGTCCCCCATTCCTTTTTTCTATTCCTACGAGTTGTGCGTCTATGGCGGAGGATTACCAGTGTAATAAACAATGCGCAGTCTTGTGTCAGACAGTTATCGCGAAAACGCCCCTATGATCCTCACACTAACAAACACACATCCGATCCTCATGTTGACTACCACACAACATTGCCAAATACATTTCTACCCAAGCCCATTCCTTGACAAATTGTCCTGCTGGTCTTTCGATGACAAATAAAATTCTTGATCCTGTATTTAAAATAAAACGTCCAGCACAAAGCTTGTTCTTGGTTGACACTCTCTGCTCCCTCACAGCTGTGACCAACGTTTATTTCGCTTTTATTCATTAATTTTATTCTTGATATAATATATCTTACATGAGATTAGAACATGATTCTACAGTAGTTTGTATGTGATTTTGGATGTCAGCCGCTACTAAAGCTCAGCATGCTAAAGCAGGCAATGGAATGTATTCGGGCGGTTTCAGGAACCAATGGGAATCATAAGGGGAAAAAAACATCAGGAAGAAAAACTATCACCAGGAGTTAAACCGAACAGTCAGTTTCGTATCACTCCAACTGCATTTCAATTTCAAATGTCCACTGTGTAAAATGAACAACGATTTCCATGTTTTAAAAATAAAATGAATGAGGAGCCTACTACCCCCCCCCCCCTAAAAAAAAACCAAGAACAACAACAGCAACAACAACAACAAAAACATGCAAAAAGAAACAAGGAACAAGTTTTGCATTATTTGAAATTAAATTAAGCGAAAGTTTCATAAATGTCTGTCACATTGTTGGCTTGACCTCGCGCACGAAGATTTAAGGAAGGTTTGATGCAGGCACGCTGCTGACTGATGAGTCCTATTCGGGACAGGCACACTCTGTCACAGCTGCTGCAGGGGAATGTCTAATCTGGATTAGGTATGTGGCTATTTCGCCGCATCCTTCGTTCCGTTGCTCTAGGGTTCCTTCCTGCCTGCGCCGTGGAGTTTTAAGGTGGAGTTCACTCAGCCCAGTACTGGCCCCACCCTTTACACCCGGGTACGTCTGACATGGCCTAGCCGGCCTGTCACATACAACCATGACAACGAACACCTTCAATTCTGTTTTACATGTTAATTCTGTGACGCATTATGTTAATTCCAAGGTAACTGCTTAGAACCAAAATATCTGCCATTCATTCCACTGTCAACTGCCGTTCTCAACCATCAAACACATCCTACAACAATATCAAGTATATATATGTGTTGATCCCTGTTGAAGGTTACCTACTCAAGAAGATTTTCTTTGCAACAAACATTGTTTAGTGTAAATAGGGGCTATATTATGATGTGCACTTCATTTAATCAAGCTTCCCATTCCAGAGGTGTTCATTGAAAAAGCTGAATGCATTTATTTTAATTTAATGATCTTCATTGGAAAAAATTGAAACTTTCTACTCTCCTAAAGAAAAGATAAATGACTTTTGAACGGTCTGTTTGCCTATTTTATCATTTATACGCCCTTTCTAAGTTTTACAGAATTATTTGAAGTGGGTCTGAATACAGTGCAAGTGAATAATTATCTCCCTGTCCACCTAATTCTATTCAGATTCTATTCTGTTATAGTTATACATGTGATCTACCATTATCTCTCTCCCGCTGTTTCTACACTTATCTCTGTCTGTCTCTCTCTTACAAAGTACACACATAACGTCTATTTATATGATGTGTGAATGTTTGCATACCATTCGAGTTGGGACCTGTGTGCATTACGATTTATTAATTGTTTGACAATGTAGTTCAAAGTGAAAGGTGTCATATTTTATATCCTTCAGGTTTTCCTTTCTTTTTCTCTCTCAGTGTTTGTCACATACTTTTATTTTTCCTGTCAGTGTTTGTCACATACTTTTATTTATCCTGTCAGTGTTTGCCACATACTAAATTTTATTTTCTCTGTCAGTGTTTGTCACATTTTCTCTCTCCCATTTTCCCACCTGCGTTAATTTAGCATGCCGAAATAGCACCACACAGGACCCCCAGGGTGGCATCACAGGGCCACGAGAGGCGCACCAGAGGACCGCCTGGCACTTATGACAGAACCAAAATCTTAGCCACGAGATTGCACCACAGGGCCAAATCTTAGCCATAATAATTGAATTGGTGATTATTACGCAAATGTTAAGTCATAGCGGGGAGTCGAGAGAGGTTAACATAAAAGAAGTTACACTAAAGATTAATTTTATCTAACTTAAATTATCATATTTACCAACTTAACAAAATGTGAACAAAACAGAAGGAAATGATATTGTCTTAATGAACTATAAACAACAAATTATATAGATCTAGCGGGCGGGTGGTTGGGGGTGGAGGAAAAAAAACAACCAAAAAAAATCATCTAACATGAAATTAAAATTCTGTTTCCCTTTTAGTTTGCATTTCATTGTATCGTTTGGGTGGGTATTATTTCTTACGCGAGGCTTCGCTACTTACAACTTTTTCTTTTTGCCAATTTTAGCTGCGAACCCACAGTTTTTCTGTGGTTTTTATAATATTTCGCTTCACGTTCAGAGCCGGTCTCATGTGACTAACAAAGTCCGTTTTTACACGAGGAATTAGATCTATAGCTTCCTTTGTGTACCAGAGCTATCGTTCATTTTCTGATCGTGCTGTCTGTCGAGATAGCAGAAATTTTATTGGGTGTTATCTCCAGCCAACCTACAGATCCCAGTGGACCCTTATGAAATGATTACTATAATGGGTGGTCAATTCATTATCGTGCGCCACTGGATGATTTTACATTATTTCAGTCCGACTGGAAAATGAAAACCTAAATATTATAATTCCTACAATTACAATTTACAAGTTTAATCAAGTGACGTCATTCTCAAAAGTTAAGGCAAATCCATGACTGGGTTCTTTCTCTAAAATTATCATTAAACCATGTCGTTCTTCAAGAATATGAATTATTACAAAATGAATCTTAATGACGTTATAGATTTAACATTAGTCCAACGTGGTTGAAATACTGACCAAGACCATTTTAATGACGTAATTTTTAAATACATAGATCATGAAAGTGTGTGTAAATTCTTTGCTATAGTATATTGCTTGGGGTTGCATAACATTGGTTCACAACTCCCCAACAACGAACAGCTTACAAAATAATTCCGCTGGATCTCAGCTGAAGCGTAGTAACCACATCTCGCTGCTTGAACCACATAGATTAATTTTTTTTCCTTCTTCGTAAATATTGCAACAGCTAGGATTTGAAGGAGTTTAAGCTGATAACAGGTCGAAGGATGATATTCAACTGCCTTTGCAGGGAGAACAAACAAAAAGCTGACGTATTCTTATCGCAAAATTTGGAGGAAGCATTCCATGTGCCATGTGAAATAAATTAGATTTCCCACATGCTTAAAAATTTATCTCAGCTCCTACCCGGCTCCACTCCCCCTCCCCCCTCCCCTTTTTTTAAAACTATCCAATTCCTGCATTTTCCATCGCAGAGGAAGAAGTCTGAAACTGAACCAGAGGTTAAGATGAAAGCCAGGGGCAGGAAAGTATTCACATAAAGTCACTGAATAAACATCAAATAAGAAACCGCTAAAAATAAGACAAAATTGGCACACGCCGTCTCCAAAAATGGTATAGCACACATTGTATAAACTCGTGCATTTACGTGTGTTCGCATGAGACAAAATGTAAGGTTGTAAAGGAGGTCGGAATTGAACGTTTGGAATGAGTAAAATTTTGGGAACGGGCTTTCAGTTCAACCTGGCGTGAAAGATTTAAGTTTTACAAGTCAATTGTATCGGCTTAGCGATGTTTATAGAAGCAGTGAGAGGCGAGAGGAGTGGCAGTGGTTTTTGCAGGCATTGACGGGAGATTCGGAATAGGTTTACAATAGATGACAAAGTGAATACTTTACGACAGAGAAAGAATGGGGCAATCGCCTTTACGTATGGTAAACAAAGGGTGGTTGGGTCATGATAGAACATTTCTCCTTTCTTAAAAAAATATTTTAAAATGCATTGTTTTTTGCGGCGAAACAACGTCCAATAACAATAACATTGTCCGCCGTTGTGCTGAAGACTATACTCAAATTCCGTTCTAAAAATAGATGGCTGGAATACCCAGAGTAAAAGCGTTTAGTTGGATATGGAAAAATAGAGGGCAAAAAAAAAAAAAAGTAGAGACAGATAAAGAATAACATATCTAGAGAATTTGAACAGATGGACGACAGGGAAAAACCAGGACAATATGGGCTTTTTGAGAGCATCCGAGCGGAGGAATGAGTGGCGAACTATGATCGTCGATATCTGTTCCAGATCCGGCACTTGAAGAAGAAGAAGAAGTTGGATATGACGTATTGTCTATTGTGATTTGGTAGTATCCATGATACTGAGGTCGTGAGTGCACCGTAGACGCAATGGTGTTTACATCAGGATGACAACGGCGACAACCATTGCTCGCAAAATGTAAAAAAAAGTTAAAAACACACACACACACACACAGACACACAGAAGATCTGCAGGGTCGGAGCAGGGGTAGGGAGAATGTTACAATGTAGCCCCCACAATGTGCTTTGCGAAACCCGGCGTAAGAAATAAACATTAAATAAGAGTTTGAGTTTGAGTTTTACGGCGCGTCGGCACGATAACGCGGTCTATTTGGGTACACGGTCTTTATCTATGTTTCCAATTCAGAGCTGTTGTTAAGTTTAACATAGAAAATAAATTTAAATACATTCATAATAATACAATTCTAACATTGCATAATGCGAAATCATATTACTAGAGAATTAATAAAAAGGAAGAAAAAAGAAAAAGCCTCACAAACTTTCCGCTTCTGAAGACCGTACGCAGGGAGATAAAAAAAAAAAAACAAAAAAAAAACAGCACTATTGAAACAGAATTATATTATTTAAAAAAATAGTGTCGAGAGTAATTCATTTTTTTTTTCTTTAATAATTTAGCCAATTTTTTTTTTTTTTTTACGTCTTTCCCGAAATAATGGCTTTTCAGAGTTAACCTTGAAAGATTATTACTTTGAAAGTGTCCAATTACTAGTTGTCCTTGAATTTCTAGTTTTATTTTATTAGCAATTTTTGCAAAACTCGTGCTTTTGTTACATTTTTCCATTTGCCCGTGCGGTCAGTGTACACGTATTATATTCACCCCACGCAAGCAAACTTAGGCAGGGGCCATCCATAAAGTACGTGAGGGTAAGCTAGACCAAGGCTGACGTAGGTCCCACACTGATGGCTCACCACCTAACTGTTATGCCTCACACTAAGACACTACTCACAACCCACACCGCGGCAGTGTGGGCAGTTAGTAGTGTTTTTATAAAATGTGATGCATAATATTAATAATTAGGCGGCGGGCCACCAGTGTAGGGCCTACACCAGCCTTGGTCTGGCTTACCCCCTTAAGCTGGGAAGATTCGTCTCCAATGTATGAAAAGTGCACATGGGAGCGGTGATTTCTATGATGAGGGTATAAATTGTACGTTTTATTGTGTCAATGACATAAAAAAAAATAATTAGGTTTTAATCCCTTTTTTAGTTCAGCAAATTAAGTTGTTCAATGAAACCAATCGTGTTACTGACGAAACAGTCAAATAGTCCACACAAAATAATTATACTACCATTTATAGTTTTCAAGCATCAAGGTCCGTATCACTGGCGTTCAATGTTTTAATGGCCATTCGCTCGTACACGGAGCGGAGGAGGTGGAGGATGGAGGCCAAGCCAGGGCCGTCGTAACATCATTATGAGCCCCTCCAGGGCGGATTCTGTTGTAAAGTGCGGGATTTTTTCCCCATTTCAAAAACCAAGATAACTTTGCATGCATGGGCCCCCTAAATCCTTGGGACCCCTAGATAGCTGCCCAATGTGCCCTTGCCTTAAGGGGTAAGCCAGACCAAGGCTGGCGTGGGCCCCAGGCTGGTGGCTCGCCACCTAATTAGTATGCATCACACTAAAACACTACTCATTGCCCATACAGGCACGGTATGGACAGTGAGTAGTGTTTTATTGCGATGCATAATACTTAGGTGGTGAGTCACCAAGCTGGGACCTACGGTCTGGCCTACCCCTAAGTCTGGCTCCCCCCTAGGTCTGGCTTACCCCTAAGACGGCTCTGGGCCAAGCATTTAAAGATGGGAAAAAAAATCACCCGAATAATATTAATAATAATAATGGATGGCATATATATATATAGTGCCTGTCCATTTAAAATGCTCTATGCGCTTTACAGAAGCAACATGCCAACCACGGAGCAGAATGGAACGCCTGCGAAGCGCTCAACACACTACACTGCTTCTTTCTCTCTCTCCCTGTCTCCCTCACTCTCTCTCTCTCTCTCTACCTCTCTCTATCTCAGAGCAAATTGTAACGCAGCCTGTTAGGCGCAGTTCACAACTCACAACAGTTCACAACTCACAACTCAAATAATATTTGAATATTTATTAACAATAATATATATTTAATAATGAATAAATTTTGTTGTTTCTGGTGGGGGGATAGTATGGATAAATTTTAATCTATTAATTTCAATTTTGCACGGGCAGCGGCCTGTTTGGCCTGCTCTTTACGATTTCCAACTGCCAAGGTATCTTTAACGTGTACAACGTGCACACGGGCCCTCCAAATTTTTCGTCCCTATCCGAGAAGACTGTACTCGATCCTACCCCCCCCCCCCCCCCAATAGGATCAGGGACTTGAAAATATGAGAAAAATCCCAATTTCCAACATGCCTGCACTGCCCGGGTTTTGAACCCGGGACCCTTGGCATGAGAGGCGAGCACCTTGCCTCTAGACCACCTTGCCCCCAAGTGACTGACGATTCAGTCATAAACTTTATGGACGCCCCCCGAGCGACCGCACAATGAACCAGTTTGTTTTGTGCATACCTTTTTTTTTTTTGGTTCTTGTTGTTTTCAAGCTAAGCGTGGACACTTGGCAAAGTAGTTCGCGGGATGCACGGATAGTCTGAAGGTCGGGCAAGTTCATTATTAATTTTAGGCCTAACTGGTTAGGATCCAGTCAGTCCACGGTTTTTTTCTCGTAGTGACAACGACGATGTGAGGAAAGGAAAGAGGTTTTGCAGTTTGAACAGACGTTTTTGAATCTCACAGTTTTGCTGAGAAGCTGGTGCCCTGCCGGGGGGTGGTGAAGCTTTTCTTCAACACACGGTACGTACGTTTAAACGCTTGTGTTTTTGTATTTTGGATTTTATCTATGGGGCCTATGAAAGCAGAGACTGGGTGTGACAAATTAGAAATAGAATGGGTCTAAGGGCCAATTGCACTTAGAATCTAGATCGTTTTTAATTCTAAAAACCCCTCAATTTGATATGGGGTATAGAACTAGAAGAGATCTGAGTGCAACTGGCGCATACACGCGGGGCTCGGTGTTTAACATTCAGAACATGAAATATTTGAGCGGCTCGAGTTCTCTTACTAGATTCTAGATCTAGATCTAGATCTAGTATGATACTCCTTCCCTTTTGACCAATAGTGAACGCTTTATTTGTTCAAAATTTCCTCACATTTCATGTTGAAAAGAGCATAACTTTGGGCGCGCCCCTATTGTATCCCAAGCCCGTGAGGAGTTCCATTTGAGTCACACTGAATATTAATAATAGAGTATTAAAAAAACGCAAGCCTCGGAGCGTTTGTGAGCAGGGGAAGGGGGCGGGGAGGAGGAAGGGGGGGGGGGGCAGAACCTGCCCGCAAATTGGTCCTCTAGATGGATGCTGTATAGTTAATGCGCAGTTCGGTGATTCACTCACAGAACATGAAAATGAAATAATTGTGTCCACTAAAATTGTATGTGGTACGCTTTCCAAAGTAGCACACTGGTCACTAATACTATGTTGTGGTGAAATCGTGTGACGGTGTTTCCACGTAATTGATACGAGAAAAAGGTACCTTCCCGCCACAGTGCTGATATATCGGCCCATCATATGTTGCCTTAATCCTGCCGCAAGGCCGATGTAATATGGCCCTACCTTTTTGTACTAAAACTGCCGCGAGGCCCATATAATTATCGGCCGACATTGTTTCGGCATGTTTCGCTCTATTTTTTATTCTACTTAATGCTTTTTGCACCCGATAATCCATTATTCTGGTAGTCTAAAGCAAGGAAGGTTTGGGCTTGATAGCAAAAGGGTTGAACCCCGGAAATGTCTTGCACCCCCTTATAGTATGGCCGAAAGGTTGATGAAAATGTACTTTTATCACAGATTCTAGACCCAGCGTTTATCTTGCAAGTTCTGAGAAAGTCCAACCAAACTGTCGCAGCCTTCAGATCTATGCAGTAGTTCAACTTGGCCAACGACATGCTATTGTAGACAGAGCTACCAGAAAGAGGAATCATCCCATATCTCCAAGATCATCTAGGCTGGTATGTGACGGTATTTAGATTTATCGCTGACTCAATCATCTCTTCCGCGCCCCCCCCCCCCATCTTGCACTCTCTCGCTCTGCCTCGCCTACACAATTTTTTTTCTCGCTGCCTCTCCTGCAATTGCCAAGGTAGAGAAGAGCAAGGGGAAAGAGGACACATCCCTGTCCTATTCCTGATGTGCAGGAGATTCTGTGATTTCATTCTTGATTCTTACCGAATTTAGGCATTTTCTAAAAGCAGCTTTGGCAGATCGCGACCTAGTTCGTTATATCACGATTCCGATTTATTCTAACTTACCGCCAACGTTTAACTTCGAATTTCTCATTTTGTGCAAAAAAGAGTTGGAACTAACAAGAATATTAAAATGTTCACTGACGCCAGTTTTTCCCTATTGACACGATTAAATGCTTTGTCCTGGTCGTCACCCACACCCTTTCAGTGTTATGACCCGAAAGATTAATGGTTGAAAATGCATTCTTACGGCAGAGATTCTAGACATTTCACACTTAGCGTTTATTTTTCAAGTTCTAACCAGACTTGACTGCATGGCTTTGGAAGATACAGAAAGCCTAAGGTTAAGGCGCTCGTAGTGTGCAAAATCACATGTCAAAGTACGGATGTGCATTTCCTAACACTCTTTTAACATTGAACACTGGCAGTAGTAAGTAAAGCTTTAACAAGATGGTCAAAATAAAACGGGAGCAGCATTGATATTGACGTTCGTCCTCCTTTCCTGTCAGATTTGACCCGGTGGACTTTGTCATGATTCGGATGTTATTAAAACTCACGCAGAGAGTGAGTTGTTTTTTTACCAGGGCCATGAAAAATTGGCTGGTGGCCTTGAACGGTCCTCGCCAAATTATGGTTGGTGAGTAAATAAATGTAAAGTTAAACGGTTAGATTCACGCTTGTCGGTTTTAATGTTCGTGATTAATAAGTAATGGAGTAGGGGTGAAACAAGGTGGGGACAGTTGACATTAAGTATGACTAGACACGTTTTTGCACGTTAACTGGCTGGTAGAATAGTGCAGACGTATTACTACAATTAAAATGGTGGGAGGTTTCGACCTATGAGATAGCTGAACTAATTGGGCCAGCGGACTAGCACGCTGGGTAGATAGATAGTATAAAACATCGTGTAACGTTCAGATTTGGTGAATACAGGCGAGCAGAAGCATCGTGTCGTGAAGTATCTCCGGTCGACCAGTACCTGAACTGTGTGCTTTGAAGACAAGAAGTCCTTGCTAACGGACTGACTGAGCTCTAGAAAGAAAGGTCTGAGTGGGCTGACCTTTGAAAGCCCACGCTGCGCTATATTGATGTTCGCGCCTACCAGTAGGCGTGAGCAATGGTAATATATCTTAATTATTCAAGTATAATAGAGATCGGAGATAGAGAGAGAACTACAGCCTCATAGGAAGACTAAGGAAACCCCAGCTGGCACTCGACCACGAGTGTCCTGTATCATAGATCTATTGCCATAGTATGATTGGAATAATATAGCACATTGTTGATGAATTGAATAGTGATTGTGCATAAAATATAGTCTTTTGGCAACTGCTTAAATTACCTACAAGCCGAAGAGTGCTTCTGTAGGCTTTGAACGTACTGGGCTCTCCTAACATTTAAGCCCATATGATTTATGGAGAGTTTGCCTGGCGACTGGCCAGTGGCGACTCAACTGTCACTTTAAATTGATATCTAGTTTCGTATAATATACCTATTTGCTATTGATTGCAGTACCTCCATAGTTACATGAATATCATTGGTTAAGTTATTAATTAGTTTTTTTTTTTTGGTTTGGATATATACCTCTGTTGTCTTTTGCTTTGTTATTAATATTTATGTAAACTATGGCCTGACCGGCCTGACATATATACGCTCTAGTTATTTAATACTTTTCTTGTGTGGTTGTGTCCGAGTGTTAGTTAGCTGCCTCTCGTGCAGTCGTAACATCCCCAAGACCCTAACTCTGCTCGTGACAGACTTTCAATAAAGACTTGCACCGACCATAAACCCCTTTAAAGTTCAGCGGTCAGTTCTCGCATTTTCATGTTTACATAATTCTTGATGCCTAAGTTAAAATATCCTCCCCCTCCCGGCTCCACCCCACCTCCCACAAAAAAAAAACGTATTTTGCAAAGCGTTACCATAGGAACAGAGAGAAACATGCCAAGAAAGGAGGTAAGGAATGGGAATGATATGCGTTGGTTGCATTATAAACTTCCCAGATATTCCAGTGCTGTTTGTCCTGGCCTGACCACGACCAAGATGTTTCCCAACAGCTGCTTCAGCCATGTCTTTGAAAATGATACACATGTTTGTCACACATCAATAGCTGACGTGAGACAGGACCTTAAGCATTGTTCAACCTTTTGTGTCCCACACCCCAGTTCAATTATACTAAAATGATTGCAAGTGAAACTATTTCAACAAAATAGCAGTTCAACTATTGTTTAGTTAAAATACACCATAAAATTAAGATTTCTATGAAAAACACCCGCGCCCCACCAAAATATCGTCACGCCCTTCAGGTAGGGCGTGTTCCACCTTGAGATCATACAGATCTAGAAATGTTGCTCGACTTCTATACAGGCGGTTGCCTCATCTTTATCTTTGAATTTATCATCTGTTCTGTGGCTCCAGTGTCCGAAGAAATAATCCAAATTGTCAGGTTTAAAAGCAAAACTATCTGGTAGTGCTGTTGCAAGTTTCTTCGTCAATACAGCTTATTGGTCTAAGTATTTATCGCTTTAGTCTCCTCTGTTCCGTGCCTTCAATGTCGGGAAAAATAATCCATAATTATTATAAGGGGAAGCAAAACATCTGGTACTGCTGTTGCAAGTTTCGTCTTCGGTACAGTTTTGTCATCTGTATTCATCGGTTTGAGTTTCTTCTTGCGTCGTGTGGCTCCAATGTCGGAACAAATAATCCATATTGTAGGGTTATTTAAACCGCCGGGTCTTGCTGTAGCGAGTTTCGTCAGCAATGCATTTTGATGCTTGTATTTTATTTCTCTCGTGTTCTGTTTGCGGCTTCAGTGTCGGAACAAATAATCCATACCGTAAAGTTAAACACTCGAGGCTTACGGTCGCAAGTTTCGTCCTCGATACAACTCTCTATTTTAAACGGGTTCAACTTCTTCTGTTCTGTCGGAACAAATAATCCCACACTGTAAGTAAACTATTAAGATTAAGTAAATCGATTAGACTATGGCATCCTTTTTTACCACACCGGTTGCATGAATTCTCTATGTTCAGGACCTTAAACGTTCCCGCTAGAAACGTGTAAGCCCCAGTCTCCGTAGTGCCCTAGGGTGTAGGCGCAGAAAAACGCATACTACTAGTAACGAGGATCCCCTTGAACAGCTTCAGCCTACTTGTATTCACCGAAAAATCCACAAACAGAATTATGCTGAAATCCGGTGGGTACCCGTAATCTGTCAAGTGAAATGCTTTACTGAAAAGCAGTTTTGATTACTATCACCTGGCCACTCCCAGCATATCGTCAAAAAGTCTTCAAATACGACAACTGGGTGTGGAAAATATAAAATATTACTGTAACATTTTAATGAGGAGCCTGTAGGCCTAGTTTCTGGCAGAACTATACCTGGCTTTGTTCAGTCTTCTTGGGCTTGAATTAGATCTGCCAAGTCTCTGAATGTTTGTCCACCTCCAATAGTGTAGTCACAGTGTACCTATAGACTGTATGTATGGTAATGATTTGGGGGCCGGGGGGGTGGGGTGGACGGCGCGACAGCTCTTTTACGACTATATTGCGTTCTGCGCGGTTCGAGGGCGGGAAGTTTTATTATTGGAATAATGAAAATGTACGAAATATGGAGGTTTGGGGGGGGGGGGGGGGGGAGAAGGTATATTGAAATTTAAAATGTTTGCACATATAATTGTAAATCTCTCAAAGCAGATTCTTCCGGTGTTTCAAAAGAGGTAAGATTGGGCATAACATTGAAATGAATAATATTCAAATTTTATCAGACGGCAGGAGGTCGAGGACCCACCCTTTCGACTTGCCTAACTTGTAACGCCAAAACCCAATGACCACTATGCTTACTTATAGTTGGATCAGAGTGTCCGTGCAACTTAGTATATCTGTTGTGAACCTCGGTGCTGGCTGTTTACTGGCACAATAATTATAGTAAACCATCCGGACTTTGCGCCACTGAATACGGTACCAAATTGGTGACTGAAGACTTAGAAAAGTTGTGCAGGGAAATAATTTTATTATGTAAAATGTGCACAATACAGTAAACCATCTGGACTTTGTGCCACCGGATATCAACCGACGGCCGAAGTTTGATAAAAGTTGTGCATGCAATGATGGGAGAAAACGGGATAATTTATCGGTATGTAAAATGTGCACTATTATTGTAAATCATCCGGTCTTCGAGCTACTGAAAAATAATTTGTGCCCAAAGTCTTGAGAAAAGTTGTGCAGGCAATGTGGGGAAAATGAAATGATTTATCCGTATAATTATAAGTTGTTTAGGCAATGGGAGAAAACGGGATAATTTTATCTTTATGTAAAGTGTGCACAATATAGTAAAACCATCCTGACTTTGCGCCACTGAATATCAATTGGTGGCCGAAGTCTTGAGAAAAGTTGTGCAGGCAATGTGGGGAAAATAAATTTATCAGTATGTAAAGTGTGCACAATATAGTAAAACCATCCGGTCTTCGCGCTACTGAAAATTATTTCATGGCCGAAGACTTGAGAAAAGTTGTGCACGCAATTGGGGGGGGGGGGGGGATAATTTATGAGCATGCATATTAGTGTGCACAATATATCCGAAATTTACTGATTGTACTGGTTGCCGAAAATGTGAGAAGTTGTCCACGCAATGGGGGAAAATAATATATCAGTACCGGTATGTAATACTGTGCACAATATAGTAACCATCCCGACTTGGCGCCCCCAAATAACAATTGGTGGCCGAAGTCTGAGAAAAGTTATACAGGCAATGGAAGAAAATATCAGTATGTAATAGTGTGCACAATATAGTAAACCATCCGGACTTTGCGCCCCCAAATACCAATTGGTGGCCGAAGTCTGAGAAAAGTTATGCAGGCAATGGAAGAAAATATATCAGTATGTAATAGTGTACACAATATAACCATCCGGACTTTGCGCCACTGAATACCAATTGGTGGCCGAAGTTTAAGAAAAGTTGTGCATGTGGAAAATGGAATCATTCATGGGTATCCAAAGTGCACAATATGGGAAAGCGGGATATTTTATCGGTATGTTAAGTGTGCACAATATAGTGAATTATCCGGACTTTGTGCTACTCAGCCCTCGCCGAAGTCTTGAGAAAGATAGTGCAGGCAATGGTGGCAAAATGGACACTTTGCCAGATTGTAAAGTGTGCTGCCAGATTCTGTCCATTCCTGATAAGAATCCAAGCCAAACTATCAAATGCACAACAGCCTTCACCTGTACAACTGTTTGTTCAGTAGTCGGAATGAGGGGAACCTTGTGCTGTGATAGATCATGCTTAAAACTGTGCCAGCTACATGACACCATGATCTTCTCGTTCACAGTTGGTCAGCCAAATCGAAATGCACAAAGGTCCAGACCCTTTATTGCTGGGCGCTGCTCTCGGTGGTCAAATCTTTTGAAAAGTGCATGAATCGTTTCTAAGGAAATTGATACATAGTTCTGGCCCAACAGTGTACGCTGGGGGCGTGAATATTTCCGTTGATAGGATGTGAGGTTGGTTCAGTTCAGGACTGATTAGGTGCTATACCTATTTTGTGGTGTGCAAACCCATTTTCAGGATCTAACAAATCTAAATTCCGAACCGGACAAAATAAACTGGACGAAGTTTAATTCCATCCACTATGATGTCCAGCATCTCTTGGCTTCCTGGTTTTGTCTGCCTAGTGTGTATATGTGGGGGGGGGGGGGGGGAGGGGGGAGATGAGAAGCAGTTTATCCATATTTTCCAGGGGAGGGGGTAGAAGTGGAGGAGCAAGACAAAACGGGCCCTTGTTCAGTACGATCTGTACAGTAACTGAAGAACCGGGGAATGTTGTCTGGTAGGAAATTTGTGAGTGTGCATGAGAAAACCCGGCATAAGTCGGCAACATGACATTTTGAGTTCTGTACATATAATAAAAGACAAGACATTTCTGATAAATTGAAGACAATGACCCCCCTAAACAAGATTTTGAGAAAACGGCATTTAATCCTATAAGTGGCAATAGCTAATTAACCAAGTAATATTGGAGTGATTGCTGTTAGGAGACCGTAGTCTAATTACTAAGCAATTATAGAGATCATAGTGAGTAGTGGTCACTGCTCATCTACCGTTTACCCTGTAACATGCCACGGTCCTCTAGCAACAGCCAAGTCGGAAGGTTTTGGATCTCGTTAGGAGACCGTAGTCTAATTACAAAGCCGTTATAGAAATCATAGTGAGTAGTGTTCACTGCTCGTGCACAGTTTACCCTGTAACATGCCACGGTCCCCTAAACAACAGCTAAGTTGGAAGTTTGTGTCGGATCCATATTTTCACTTCAAAGCCGTTTTTCTCAAAATCAGCTCTGCCTACTTATACCGGGTTTTCTCATGCACACTCACATTTTGCCCCGACAGAGGTCATTTCATAATGCATAAAGTCAAACACTGCTCTTGTTTACTCATGAGGAAAGCGTAAGGTCTTCATAATTTTCTAAGGAATGAGCTGGAATTAAATGTTGTCGGTGATGGGTGAAAAAGTTTTCTTTTCGTTCTCTAAACTCAGGGCCTGCGCAGACAGTTTTTCTCTTTGGCAGGGCCACCTACCTGCAGCCTATCCTTCGCTGCACCCTATTCTCCCTCCCTCCCCCCCCCACCCCCTTTCCAAAGAGGAAAAAAACTATTCTGATGCATCTTTTTTTGCAGGGATGATACTTTTTTTTTTTTTTGTGAGCAATTTACAGCAAAAATCAAACCCCCAAAAAAGCACATTCTTGAAGGTCCATTGAGATAGCACGTGTCTTCTTCACCATTTGACAAATGGTTGTCTCCTCATGTAGTGTGCAGGGAGAAAACTGGCGACCGGGGATCTATCGTCCTGTAGGATTGTTCTTTTCCCCAAAATATGATAAAAACGTGAGACAAAAACAATTGAAAAACAATTTACCTGTTCCTTCCGAGAGACCCATTTAGACATTTCAAAACGAATGTCCGATGTGTGAAAACAGTTCTTTTAATTTGCTCACTCTTAGTCTTATCGCTCGCCCTAAATTTACCTCACTTCTCGAGTATGTCGAAATGGATTCGAAGACTTCTCCGTGAGGCTGTAGCAAAGCTGGCCTAATGTATAACAATCGCCTCAAACAATTAGAACAAATAAATAAATAAAATAATAAATACAATGCCAGTTTCTGTTTCGGCGTTCGTTGCATTTTTATGACTATGAGCCTCTTGTTGGAATGTACTTTTTACAATAAAGGGGAATTTTTGAGACGCAAATGACCTATTAACGGCAAATATCTCCACCATATTTGGTAGTCTACTCCTGTAGTGTAAAGGAGAAATCTTCTGGTTCGAGTCTTTTGTAAAAATCATGAAACAGCTTCCAATGTTCATGTTATATATTCTATATACTGTAAAAGAATCATTTCAAACAATATGGCCAGTTGGTAAGATCACTGTAATGCAAGTCAGGCATAACAGATTTTTTACAGGCTTTTCAAAAGTGTTCTCACATTTTCTTGGCATTCCTCTTTATCAGCTATATTTTCTAGGAAAATGTGTTCAATATCCGATTGTCTTAGTTTATATCAATTGTGGTAGGAACCACAGTGCTAGTTCAACTGTAGTACTCGTATTTTTAATCGTGGATTTGCTTTCTGTATAGGGAAGGTATTTCAAGCAAAGTACCCTTTATTTACTTTTGTCTCCCTGTTTACGATATTTGGCTTCAGGTCAGTTTTTTCTTGCGTCCGAATGTTCACTTCTGCAGCAGCGTGTGCAGACTGATTCTCTCGCTGTGCCACTGTAGGGTCGCATTTTGGTTTTAGATGATCGGCGATAATGTAACGTGGAGAAAGGACACTTTCAAGACCAGTGGGCGAGTTTAATGTTGTACACGAGGATATTGGAGCTGTGGTTGCTATTGGTACATGTGCTTGAAGGATTTTAAACGCGTCGGGTGCATGCGATTCCTTACTATGCCCTCTACTACTCTGTCACTTTCTTCAGCAGTTTTTTTTTTTTTGTCTCCACTCCACCAGCAGATCACCAGTTTGATCCATGCTTGATTTCGGTTTACTTACCACCGTTTCAGCATTTTGTGTATGGCAAAGACGCTCAACTTTGCTCATTTTGCCTGGGATTTGCTTTTGTTTTCTTAACAGTCGAGACCATAGGGTCCGCCCGGTACCTCCTACTCTTTTTCTTCGAGTCAGTATTTTGGGCACAGGTTCAACACTATTAGATTAAAATTTCCACTGAAGATAACAGTTGGTTGCAGTTAATCTTGTTTCCGAGTTTGGTTCATCTGCTATGCTTTTCAGCATTTTGTGTAGGGGCAAAGACGCTTTGTTGCTACTTTCGTCGGGGATTTCTTTCACGTTATCACACACACACACAAAAAAGGTGGCACTGACATCCCTATCCAATTACTGGTCTTTTGCGAAGGCTGGAGGCTCGGTCTGGTTCTTTTTTTGGCTTCGAGTCGGGACAGTAGCGCCCACTCGGTACCTCCTCCATTCGGAAACCTACTCGGGACTGGCTTGGTGATGCTGTGTAGGGATGGGCCTCGCGGGGTATTAAATCCTGCCCGGATTGACACGGCGGTTGAACCACAAAGGGAGGAGCAAGACCGGCGGTTTAGGCTATGCCAACCTCCTTGTCTTATGGGAATGCTTGATTAGTGGTGTATGTTGGTAGAGGGGGGCGTCTCCCTGCTCAACCACCAGAATTCTATTCTCTCCCCCCCCCCCCCCATTACAGATCACTTCACGGTCAACAAGCCCCACAGTGGGAAGTGCTGATGCTGTCCTATTCCTTGGTGGGGTCCTGGAATCACACGTTGTCAAAGAGTGACGAAAGAGATGCGGAACAGCAGTGGAGCACGAGAAAGGGACAAAGGAATTGTCTTCAGGGGGCCAATTGAGTGGACAATCCACCTTTGGTGGAGGCAATGGGAAGGATAGGAGGTGAGTGGAGTGTTTAGTCCAGGCTAATGCTTTCATTGTCATGTTTACACACCCTGTGTCCTTCTAGATCTTGGACTCGTTGTGTTTTTAATATGGACCTTCAATTCAAATTCACTTTTCAAACAACAGTGCTGCTGTTTGGGGTACTAAGGTTCCCCTGTGAATGTGGACAAAACAGATACCACCAGATCGAACTGACTTTTCAAAATAAAATCAGGGAGAAGGGAAAGGAAGAAAGTGGTGAAGAGAAAGCGGTCGGGTGAGGTCAAGAGGAGATGGGCAGGGAAAGAGAAGGGAGATGGATTGGGGGTGGGGTGGGGTGGGGGGGGGGGCTAGGGAGGAGAGATTTATATTTTTGCACAAATGAGAAATTTGACGTTAAACATTTACGGATTCAGTATTATGAGTTAGAATAAATCAGAACTGTGAAACAGCTTAAGTGCCAAGTGCGCCTTAAACGAGTGTCAAAATGCGCGTTCGTTATACTAAAAGATCTCCGGGTTTTTCTTTTTGTTTTCAGAAACTGGAGAATAGAACAAACAAAAACTAAGGTCGCCATAGAAAAGGGATAAGGCAACCTGAGCTTCGAAATGTGACAAGATTTCCAGATTTGTCGATGTTTGAAGACTGGCATTTTTAAAAGCTTTTGTTACATTTCCAGCCCTATTTCTCGGAATCCCGACTGGGTAATGAAATAGCAAAAATTGATCATTAGGCTTGAAGTAAATATTTGGAAACAAAACCCGGGTTACAGAAACTTGAGAAATTTATATACGGCAAAAATGGAAATGGGCTGGCCATATTGGAAGAATGAAAGACAGCAGATGGACAACGTGTTGCACTGAATAGGAAAGAGAAGACGCCCCGAGAGACATTGTGCAGACAGGTAGACGGGCATGGACAAGACGATACGGACAAACAGAATAGAGATAAATTGCTGTGGGCTGCACCCTGCAGTGGGTGGACACGGCCTAACAAAACACCAAGTTAAGTAAATAGTTATTCAAAATCCAGGCGAAAGAATAATAAATATATTGTCACTGCTCTACGATAATGGCATAAGCCAAGTGACAGTTCATTGCATTTCTGAGCATGAGGGCTATATGACATTAACAGAAAGAAATGCGCCAATAGGAAGATGTAATAATCTAATAGAATCACAATGGTATAAGTCACCAAACGACAGGAAAAGAAACAGGTTTTTGTTAATATCTCAAAAGTATGACTTATGCCATTAGTGTCATGATTCGGATGTTATTAAAACTCACGCAGAGAGTGAGTTGTTTTTTTACCAGGGCCATGAGAAATTGGCTGGTGCCTTGAACGGTCCTCGCCAATTATAGTTGGTGAGTAAATAAATGTAAAGTTAAACTGTTAGATTCACTCTTGTCGGTTTTAATGTTCGTGATTAATAAGTAATGGAGTAGGGGTGAAACAAGGTGGGGATAGTTGACATTAAGTATGACTAGACAAGTTTTTGCACGTTAACTGGCTGGTAGAATAGTGCAGACGTATTACTACAATTAAAATGGGGGGAGGTTTCGACCTATGAGATAGCTGAACTAATTGGGCCAGCGGACTAGCACGCTGGGTAGTTAGATAGTATAAAACATCGTGTAACGTTCAGATTTAGTGAATACAGACGAGCAGAAGCATCGTGTCGTGAAGTATCTCCGGTTGACCAGTACCTGAACTGTGTGCTTTGAAGACAAGAAGTCCTTGCTAACGGACTGACTGAGCTCTAGAAAGAAAGGTCTGAGTGGGCTGACCTTTGAAAGTCCACGCTGCGCTATATTGATGTTCGCGCCTACCAGTAGGCGTGACCAATGGTAATATATCTTATTTGTTCAAGCATAATAGAGATTGGAGATAGAGAGAGAACTACAGCCTCATAGGAAGATTAAGGAAACCCCAGCTGGCACTCGACCACGAGTGTCCTGTATCATAGATCTATTGCCATAGTATGATTGGAATAATATAGCACATTGTTGATGAATTGAACAGTGATTGTGCATAAAATAGTCTTTTGGCAACTGCTTAAATTACCTACAAGCCGAAGAGTGCTTCTGTAGGCTTTGAACGTACTGGGCTCTCCTAACATTCAAGCCCATATGATTTATGGAGAGTTTGCCTGGCGACTGGCCAGTGGCCACTCAACTGTCACTTTAAATTATCTAGTTTCGTATAATATACCTATTTGCTATTGATTGTAGTACCTCCATAGTTACATGAATATCATTGGTTAAGTTATTAATTAAGAGTTTTTTTGGTTTGAATATGTACCCCTATTGTCTTTTGTTTTGTTATTAATATTTATATAAACTATGGCCTGACCGGCCTGACATATATACGCTCTAGTTATTTAATACTTTTCTTGTGTGGTTGTGTCCGAGTGTGAGTTAGCTGCCTCTCGTGCAGTCGTAACATCCCCAAGACCCTAACTCTGCTAGTGACAATTAGCGTAGTGAGGAATGACGATATATAATAATAGACTTGACGTAGTCAAATGACCTAGATTATACCAAAGATATTAGAAATAAGATGAGACAGCTCGGGGTTTTCGCGTGCACGGGCTTGGCAACGCCACCTAGTGGCGTCAAAGCCGAATAGAGAAAATGCCGAGTTTTCTTCAGTGTTCAGCCTCTTACCCTAGACCTTGCTGGAAGTCGCTTACTTTGTAATTAGAAAGTAGTTCGTTACAGGAAATCTCTGGCTATTTTTTGTCCTTTTCAAATGTAACGGTGTCACAGTAGTTTTATTAATTTACCATCGTACCGAAGATCAAGTATATTTTTCGAATGACATGGGACCGAGGCTGGATTTTCCGTTCATGACGTAACTCGCCCTCCCTATCTCCCAGCAGCAAATGCAAGTAAAAAAAGTAAACAATAGCGGGAACTATGGTTTTGTTTCCTTTAACGATAACAGACTAACCTTGGATTTTCCTTCTTCTCGTTCTTCCTCCTCTCCTTTATCTCCAAATTCACGAAAAATACACCATCGCCGAGAATCACATCAACCGTTGCATCAGAGACGCATGGCAGTCAGTTAGCAGTCGAGTCCCAAGCGCTGTCGGTAGGCTAAAAATAATTTGTCGCGAGAGAGGCCGGGGAAGCCACACGTACATCACTAGATCTATGCCTAAGCTCGTGAAAATCTGTTTTCTTTTTTGCCTTCCTTCACCCAACCTTTTTGGTGCTTTGCTTTATAGCAAATTTCATCATTAATTACATACTGCATATTTTAAAAATATTTTTAGGGCGAAAACTACCTCTGGAAGCGAAACCGATCGGCGTTGTCTTTTTTTCTATGTAAATCCATTGTAGGAAGCCCTGACTGTGCACCGAGAGTGGGCGGTGCCCGTGACTGGATGTAAACTGTATTTTAAGAGGTCGGAAGAAGGGAGTGTCTGACCTTATCAATCAAGTATCTTTGATTATACTATACAGGCGAAGGTGTCACCTTAGCAATGCACCGAGGGAGGGACCTGGCATAATTTGCGAGTCCACCCGTTCTTCCTCACTTTAGATTCTAAACCTCTCCAATATCAAATAGGATTTATCTTTTCATTTCGCATAAATTTCAGCTGGAATTTCCCCGCCAAACTCATATAGAATTCACTCGCAGAAAAATGTCTGCAATGAAATAAGATCCATCTGCTTAACCCTGGTGTTATATAACAGCAGTGATAAATTGTGTATAGTTTCCCCTCTCACCGCTATCTAAATATATATCCATTAAAGGGCCAAGTAATACAGAGCACGTACGTACTCTCAGAGGTTGCGAAGGGAGGGTGACCCCAGCGTATGAAAACTCGTACATGTGGAGAGAGGGGTGGGTGGGAGTTCTGGAGGGAGGGGGTTGGGCTTACATCATGCTTGTGTGTCGCAAGGGCATCGTGTCCAATTACAAAGCCGAAAAGAGGTTTAATACTGAGTGTTCCTGTTCAGCTTTAGCTTAATATGCAAAAGTACCATGTTCCCCCAAGGACAACTATTTGGTAATGAAATGTTTGCATTATTATACAAGTGAAAGAGGGAGAGAGAGAGATAAAGATTGCATCAGAAATACGATTTAAGTGGAGGCCGGGGCAGGGAGGGGGATAAATCATACTACCCGGCCGGGAGGGGGGGGGGGCAGTCCGCGGCTGGAGAGAGCCACGTACGGCTCTCTGACGTTCAATATGCGGCTCGTGGAAATAATGGCTGAGCTATTCTTTCATACGTTCAGTAGGGTAAAAACAATCATCCGTCAAGATTTGAAAAAAAATTGGCAGATAATTGTGTGTGCTTTTTGATTACTGAAAACTAATAAAAACGAATGGTTTAAAAAAAGACTGACTACATCGGTTGTTGTTGCATACATGATGCATTTCTAAAAATCGTCAGAAATGAGTCGGCACCCAACATTTCCTAGGCATTTGATACAGAACATTCCACGTTGTATATTTACATAATTATGTATAATTATACCTGCTCGGTGCATTTAACCTCAGTGTGTTGCGCACAGTAAATTTATCCCCATTTTTCGTGTCTTTTTTTTCCTTATGGCGGTGAAGCATTGCATGGCGCAATCAATTCTGACGACTTTAATGCAATAGATACAGGTATTTTCCATGCAATAAGATACAGGTATTTTCCATGCAATAGATACAGGTATTTTCCATGCAATAGCTAGAGGTATTTTCCATTTGAAGTAATATACGAGGCACAGAATACCGAGGCGGAACCATTCCTTCGTCCACTATTGTCCACAACTTGCGCGCCTATAAACACGGCGAGTACTGCTCACAGATCTCTGTGGTACTAGTCTTTTTCGTTCTATTATGAAAGGGTGCGGTACCACCAATTGTTTGCCTTGGTGACAGGGATGATACGCGAGCAAGAAAAATTGACGGACGGAATTTGGTGTATTGAACCGTCTCGGTGTCTTGTCTCGGGTTGCATGGCAGTCAGTTAGTTCCGGCGACGTAGATGAAATTTTAATTATAGCTGTTGTTGGGTTCATATTATGTACAGGTAGTTTTCCATTTGAAGTAATATTCACGGACAAAACGTGATGGAAATGTCTATATTCAAGTACAAGGCCACACGTTTAATGGAATCGCTATTTTTGGGTAGGATCGTGCATTCTATGGTAATTTAGACACACCGTGTAACATTGTATTTAATTTTATACATGTAGTATGAATTCTGACTAGTGTGGTAGTTTGAAACTGAAACACAATATGTTAGGACAATGGCCTTTTCCAGTAGCCAACTTACGTGAGCAGTCTGCGTGAACCGGTTGCTGAGCTGTGTGATAAACATTCATTCGCTGCATGCAGGTGGGAAAAAAATGCCTTTCTTGGGGTAAAACGGGCAAAGAAATCCAATTTGTTTTCTGGTAGTAAAATAAATCCCTAAACATAAGATTAGTCAGGAGTGGAGAGACAGGTTCCCAGAGTATGATCATAGGAAGGACCCTATCAGACACCTTGAAAGGAAAGAGCAGGTGCAGATATTCCGCCTCCGGACGGGACACTGTGGCCTCAACCACCATGCCCACAGAATAGGCTTGTCGCAGACAAACCAGTGTCCATGCGAAGCCGGCCCTGAGACTCCAGAGCATGTCCTCCAGGACTGTCCACTCCACAGGACGGAACGACAAAACTATTGGCCTAGTCCCACGGACCTACACACCAAGCTATGGGGCAGTGAGGCAGACCTTCACCTGACTACCCAGTTCCTGGCCCACACTAAACTAAAAGCATGACTTGGAACGCTGAAGAAGAAGAAGTAAAATAAAATGTACAGAGAAACTGTCTTGAAACGCGATGAAGTCTAGAACACTGATTCTCAAACGAGAGGCATCTGGCTCTCGAGTGAGGAATTTCATATCAAAGGGGAGGAAATTGTGAGGAATTTGTATTTGTATTGGTACTTGTATACTATTTTAATCCCATTTGGGAAATTTGCCTTTGTGTCAATTGCACAGTTACAACTGGAGCAGGCACGTCGTCGCCACAGTGCATCGCCGGTTGGCAGTTTTTTTTGGGGGGGGGGGGAGGAGATGAGGGGGGGGGTGGTAGGGGTGAATTTTTAATTGATTTCGCCCGGGCACCGGCCTGTTTGGCCTCCTCTTTTCGATTTCCAACTGCCAAGGTATCTTAACCTGCGCAATGTGCACACGGGCCCTCCGAATTTTTTCGTTCTTATCCGAGAAGGCTAGGTACTCGATCCTTCCCCCCCCCCCCCCCATAGGGACAGGAAAATATGAGAAAAATCCCAAACTTCCAACATGCCTGCACCGGCCGGGTTTTTTAACCTGGCACCCCTGGCATGAGAGGCGAGCACCTTGCCTCTAGACCACCTTGTGCCGGGAAAGAGTTTCAGAGTTCAAGTTTCAAATTTAAGTTCATTGTAGGCCTGGCGGCCAATTTTATACACAAGAATCATGAAATCAAGATTTGAAAAGACAAAAAAGAAAGAAAAAAGTGGTCATACAGTGTCACAGATCGTTACTGCCTAGGACAATTTACGTCATGCTGCTGACCTTTTTTGGCCGAAGTCCTATTTTGCACTTCTGAGAAAATCGCAAAAAACTTATTTAAATTCTTTTGCAATGCAGTCAGACTTAGACCAAAATGACTCTAGGTACAAGTGGCCATCATCCACGTTGGCTGAAACACAACCCCAGAACCAAAATGGCCTGCGTCTGTCAATGAGTTAGGCTTAGGCCATTACAGAAAGTTTTATTTCCAGGATAATATGGCTTGGCACTTTTGAATGATTTTTACATTAATAGTTGCACCATGGATAGGGTAGTAACGTAACAGGTACATTCTGTTTTGGCCTAAGTCTGACTTAGGCCAAAATGTTAGCACCATGACGAATACAGATTAGGAAAGAGTCCGCTCTATAATAAGACACTTTTATAAATCTAATGAAATGTATTAACACAATTTTAGAGGCGATCACGAATTAAGTTAATTGAACAAAATACTACGTTGCTTCAGATTGAATCCCGTCTGGCTTTGAGACTATTCAGTCACTGACAGGTTTGATAAGACTCGGGCAGTATGTGTGATAACTGTGGCTACTACGATGCATATTATTTTGTCAAAAAAAAAAAACCCCAAAAAACGATCATTCAGTTTCTCAGCTCATTGCAGCTGCTGCTGTCGTGAGGATCTCGTTATAACTCACCTTTGCTGATATTTGATAAAAAGGGCTTTTGACCTTCCTAATATCTTAACTATTTTTGGGTATATTAACCCTCTAGGCCCCGCCCCCATTCTGCTTGTGGGGGAAATTCTGAGAATTGGTTCTTAGGGGCATAATTAAGGGGTTTTCATGATCATTTTGTTGATTTTAGTGTATGTGGTGTAGAAATTACTAAAAATAACTTTTCACGCCTTGAGTTCTTGTGGGGAACTACAGCCCGAGTGACAAAATAATTTCAGTGTATCACTGGTGATGCATGGCGCCTTGAGGGTTAAATCAAATAGTTTAATGATGCATTGAAATGTCAGATTTTTCAAAAACCTGATTGTAATTAGTAAAGAAATTTAGTTCATCAATAAATTGTCTCAGCGTAAATTACCACTGTAAAAGTATAATGATGAAAACGTTATTTAGTGACACTTCAAAAACTGGGGAGGAATTGAAACCTGGGTGGAGTTGGGGGGGGGGGGGTGGCCGGCGAAGCTGGGGACAGGTCTATTTATTATTCTGTATAAATTGTCTTGATTTTTCGTTGCACATAATTATGTGATATCGACGTGCCTTCTCCAAACTGAACGTCAAACTGGAAGAACCAATGATCTTCAGTGGGTTCTGCACTGCACATGAAGATTGCGCAATAGGATTTCAGCAATAGCATTACACGTGATCAGCCATTTTGTTTCTTTTAAGTTTTCTTGCTGCTGTTTTTCAACTTATGTAGCAGGAGGCGTCTCGTGATTTATAAACAGGAACCAAGATGTGGCGGTGTAATTATTTTCATGTAATTGTTTTTGTTCCAAGTCGTTTCTGACGGAGCTCGAACTCAGCAAGTTGATTTAATGGACTTTTATCATATTCACAAAATTCATACAGACATACATAATTATAATTTACAGTACTGACCGTGCCTTTTCCCGGAATAAGGTTTGTTCGACCCGAGACACAGAATACCGAGACGGACCATTCCTTCTTTCACTATAATATGTGAGTGTGCATGAGAAAACCCGGTATAAGTCGGCAACATGACATTTTGAGTTATGTACATATAATAAAAGACAAGACCTTTCTGATAAATTGAAGACAATGACCCCCCTAAACAAGATTTTGAGAAAACGGCATTTAATCGTATTAGTGGCCATAGCTAATTGACCAAGTAATATTGGAGTGATTGCTGTTAGGAGACCGTAGTCTAATAACTAAGCAGTCATAGAGATCATAGTGAGTAGTGTTCACTGCTCATCTACAGTTTACCATGTAACATGCCACGGTCCCCTAGCAACAGCCGAGTCGGAAGTTTTTGGATCTTGTTAGGAGGCCGTAGTCTAATTACAAAGCCGTTATAGAGATCATAGTGAGTAGTGTTCACTGCTCGTCTACAGTTTACCCTGTAACATGCCACGGTCCCCTAAACAACAGCCAAGTTGGAGGTTGGTGTCGGACCCATATTTTCACTTCAAAGCCGTTTTTCTCAAAATCAGCTCTGCCGACTTATACCGGGTTTTCTCATGCACTCACATATATGTCCACAACTTGCACACGTATGAACACGAAGAGTACTACTCACACAGCTCTGTGGCACTAATGAAAACTATTTTAATTATGAAGTGTGGTGTAAAATATTGTTGCATTGTTGACATGGATTATACGCGCTCCAGGTCGACGGACGGAATTTGGCGAATTGCACCGTCTCAGTATCCTTTGTCTCGGGTTCAGCTATAAAAAAAAAAAAGGAAACTGGAAAGAAATGGTGACTGTGAGATTACAGAAATTTGGTATGATAAACATTGTATGTAAATATACAAATAAACAAAATGTTCATAAAAACCACAGAAAAACTGTGGGGTCGCAGCAAGGCTATAAGCAATGTCAAAATTGGGTAAAAAGAAAGTTGTAGGTAGCGAAGCTTCGATTCTAGACATTTCCTGTTGAAATCCTTTATTGTTCGATTGTTTTCTCGGTCCATTTTTTTTTCTTCTAAACAAAGGCGAACGTAGAAAATTTGAGCATTTTCTGTCTTCTCTTTAGTTTGCTTTGTATCGTTTGGGTATTATTTCTCACGCAGGGCTTCGCTCCATACAACTTTTTTCTTTTTGCTCAATTTTGACATTACAAATAAACAAATAAATAAAGTAGAAAGGAGAGACAGAAAGAACAAGGAAGAGAGAAATTGAAACAACAAAAACAATTTCGGATCACAAGTTAATAAATACCATAGGCATGCTGTTTTGAGTCAATTTCCTTTTAAAAAGAAATCTCCAGCATGGAACAGAAGAGGCGGCTCATATATCACAGAAACCTGCTCGATCCATTTTCTCTTTTTTCTTTTCATTTCATTCGTTATTTCTTTCAAGTTTACGCAAACCATTGGTTCGAACACGTGCCACATAGATCATTTATCAAAGGGGAACTACTTTCTGTAGATAGCAGCAGCAGGCAGACAACTCTCCCCGACCCACTTAACTCATAACAAATCTGGAAATTCAATGCTCACCCCTTAGGTGAAAACTTGTGTGGGCTTAAGGAACTGGGGGAAGACGGACAGAATGTGTCCGAATAAAATAGTAGAGTGGTAATTATCTTCCATTTCCACCCACCGGGTTTTGTTTGATAAAAAAAAAATTGTTTTTGTACTTTTAATTTATCAAAGTGTGTCCTCCCCCCCCCCTCCCCCCCCCCCCCACCCCTTTCTTTTTTGGTCCTGTTTTATTCCTGACAAGTTTTCGGAGAATGAATTTCCCCCTAGCCTCTTTTGTTCAGTAATTGAGTTTTTTCGCACTCATTTTTACACTTCTGCCATCTAATACAGCAAGCATCAAATGAAAAATTTAAACAGTTTTTAACTGTTTTAAATCTCAAATAGGAATTTTTCTCAACTTGATTTTTTTTTTGGGGGGGGGGGGGGGGGAGTGTATTTTATTTTAAAAACTGATGGCGGGAGTATTTCACATTGTGGTGCATTTTCTTTTTTTTTTCTTTTTTGATCGAGGAAGAAGAGGGGAAAGTGCGAGGAGGGGAGGCAGATGGGTGGGGGACTAATGCTGCTGGAGAGCGTCTTTGCTTTCGAGTGATCCGGACTTTTGAATCATGCACTTAATATCTAGATATCCGAATAAGGGTTCGTTCACACCAAACTGGCGAGAACGGGCGTGTGAACACGGCCGAGCGCCCGTTTTGAAATGACTAAACACGAATATTTACAAAAAAAAAATAATAAAACGCCAAACCTTTGCGCCCGTTCCTAATTTTGGGTCGCTGAATACAAATCTGTGCTCAAAAATAACATTTGATGAAAAAAAATTGTATTTTAAATTTTTCTTCAAGCATCCCGCCTGTTTTTGTTTTTTTTTAGACGCCTTGGGCCTGGCGGCTTGGAGTACGCGAAATTAAAGAAAAACAATCTCACGGCTGAGTGTCGTTGAAATTTTATTGCAGCGGTAAAAGTGAAAAAGTCGGACGGGCGAGAGAAAATGACTCGTCTGCTGTGGGTAGGTTGGTCTGAATCTGATCATAATGAATTATGATTTAGAGAAACTTTGTACCGTTGTCGCTCGGCCGTGATTGCACGTCCGTTGTCGCCAGTTTGGTGTGAACGTACCGTAGTGATCCAAATGTTAGATCAGTAACGAAATGTGCACTTTTTTTTTTTTAATGTCTATATTAAAGCAGCATTTGAATCCTTTTCTAAGTATAAAGATGAAGAGGTACCAAAGCTATTTTACTATTATCCAAACAAATCTTGAACTTATTCTTGTACCATGTTTTGACCTACATTTCCCAAAATTTAACTCAAGTCCACTGGACTTGACTAGATTTGGCTGATCCCAGACTGCAACTGTGTACCGAACCCTTGCAGGGTTTCAGTACGGTAATATATGACAAATGGTAATAGATGTATACTGATGATTCGGCTTTCTCATTAGAAACGACTACGACCAGACGATATCATTTCAACCACTATTGACCACGAAGGTAACATTAAGACAGTAGTAGCGTGTGAAGTAACAGTTGTGTGAAGTAAGTTTTCTTGCAAATGCTTTAGCTAAGGGGTAGATTCAAATATATTTAAGGACTTGGCTTTGAAAAAAAGCTGTTTTATTTAACAGAGATTTGCCAAGTTTGGAAAGATTAGTCCAACTGGACTTACCCAGTTTTGGAAAAACACCCACATTTGACGCATCTCTAAAGAAGGGACATAGCAAGTTTTGCCAGAATTTCACCGCGCCTGGCACTGATTTTGAACGAATATCAGAAAATGGCCATAACTCATTTTATGCAAAATTGAAGACCTCGGTGCAAAAGTAATCAATTCCATTAGACCACTATTGAGAAAGGCTGCATCTACATTATGACAACTCATTTGTATGAAAATCTTGGATTTTGTAGCGTAAAAGTTTGGGACTTAGTACTTTACATAGAAAACATGAAGGGATACTGTACTGCATCAATCATTTTAATCTTAATCAGAGATATGAAAAATTCTGCACTATTCTCTCCTTTTCACTTTACCTCTGGGAATGTGAGGAAAATATCCATAACTTATGTTTACTTATGTTTGTCATGGTTCATTTTGTAATGTGACTTGTTAATGGTGTATTGCAGCATAGCAAAGTCGGCTGATTTCAGTTGGAATTAAAAACCTCACAAGGTAAATCACAGAATAAGAATAAATACTGAGATTGTCCTGTTTTCAAAGAACCAATCCAGCCTTCTTAAAAATTATTAGACACAGCTGAGATTCTGTTTTAAAAATCTATGTTCACCATAAGCAGTGATCTCGGTTTCACGAAGTTCCTCAAAGGATTTTTTTGTTCCTGCGCGTACGGTGACTGCCACATGCATGGATGTCTCGAAGAGTTTGGCCTTTCTGCTACAAAACCACGGCCGAGTACTAAATTGTACCTGCTGGGATCAAGGAGAAGGTTGATTCATTCATGCCCGTGCCATATACGTTGTTTACATTCCAACATGCCTGAGGACAGTTAGAAGCAGGCTTCTGATTGGTTGAGATAAATCCGATTACTTCATTGGCTGTGGGACTTTTTCATCAAAACTGGGTGGACTTGATCTTTTGCTCCAAAAAGTGTCAGACGCGACGTATATCGCATGATAAAATAAGTGTCTTAGGGATTATATTTTTTTAATGTATTTAAGCAGGTTGAAGAAGGGGTATATTAGCCAGTCTTCCTGCTAAAAGCCAGGATCAGGAAAGGTCCAATAACGCCAGTTGTCCGAACAATAGGCCAAGCTTCTGACTGAACGTGCGTCATAAATTAACAGGTTTTATTCATGAGATAAACGAAACGACACTGATACATTTTCTAAAATATTCTCAGCGTTCTGACAAATTTTAGAAGGCCGGCTTTGACGTACGAAAATGTGTCATTTCATTTTATAGTTCGCCTTTCCTTCAGGCGGGCGAGGGTATCGTAACATTGGTGGCATGAATACGTAGAACAGAGTGCTTAAATGGTCTGTCACCAAGCGAGACGGGTTGGGCTAACACGTCACTCTAGTTTGCGTTACTCTGGATATTTCTGTTGAAAGACCCCCTATGGGCGGTATTATGACTAAGCTCGGTCAGACACTGCCAAATGCTGACAGACAAGTGCACACCATAATTTCCTGTAGTTTGTTATAAAATCCGGAAAGACCATTTCTAAGCCCGCTGTCAGCTTCTACCAATATTTGTTTGGTGCACATTTTACTGGCAGCATCTGTCTGTGTCTGGCCGGGCTCCTCCCCTTAGCCTGGCAACACCCCTTTGCTGCGATGAAAAACTGTTGTAGCTAAGTACCCCCCCCCCTCCCCATACACACACGCCCAATGTGCGCAGCGTGCACCCGAGCCCAGTTTTTCATCCTTATCCGAGAAGACTAGGGGCTCGATCCTACCTACCATAGTCAAGGACAGGAAAATATGAGAAATCCCAAAATTCCAATATGCCTGTATCGTCTTGGATTCGAACCCAATACCTTCGACATGAGAGGCGAGCACGTACGTGAGGAGGGTTGCAGCGTACAAGTTCGGTCTGCGGCTAAGTTGACGATGGCGGAGGGTGACATGTTGCTCACCTTTCCCCCGCTACCGACGACCCCTCTTTGCTCAAGAATGCACGTGGTGTTTGTTTTTTGTGCTTTAAGTCAAAGAGGGGTCGGCTAATTATATTCTACTGTCTTTTATCGTTTAAAATAATGCAATCTTGCTGGCATCAATCAGTGCAGGGGTCGGGGAGGGGGGGAGGGGGAGTCCCTTTAGGTGGGGAGACACAGCCGCTTAGCTATTGAACGAGCCTCTGGATTTCTGAAAGCAAGTCCCAAGCGGATTACCCCGATATTGTATCCGGATAAGTGGATGGATCTGTTTATATCGGGTTATCCAGATCTAAATTAGGACTCTCGCCAAGCACACTGCCAATAGCTAGAGAGCGCTTGATGCACGTGCACGGAAGTTTCAAGGGCAAATCCCGCATAAAGCGAGGTTCAGCCTGATTTCTGTCTTTGACAGTGTCTTTCAAGGCATCTCGTAGGGGGAGGAAGACCAGGTCTCGCCCCTGATATTCAAACACGTAAACACGTTTTCGGTGAAAACGAACATGGGTCTTCAACAAAACCAAACAAGTACTGAAGTAGTACGTGAGTGAGTAAAAGTGCCCATGAGTAAAAAACAAAAAAGAAAAAAAAAGTGGTCTAACGTCACTTGTGTTGGGAAATTGAGACCTTACGAGTCCTGTACAGGACCTTCCAGTCTTTCAGAGGAGATTATTTCCTCTCCCATCTCACCAACACCGCCCAATACGAAATAATTATGTCTTGCTCTTAAACCTACAATTTAAAATTAAATTTAAAACAGTATCTGTAGCCTAGAGGCCCTTCACCTTTTAGCTGGGCACTGTCCATCCACTGCTGCATGTAGCCTCCCGACTTCCATTCCTGTCTGTCTGACAACTTCCTCACCCATGGTGTTCCCCGTCTCTTTCTAATATCATCTTGCCATCTTCTTCCTAGTCGTCCTCGTGTTCCTTTTTCCTGTCCATGGTTGCCATTCAGTCCATCTATTGTCCATCTGCCATGCATCCTTCCCACATGTCCGACCCAGTTCCACTTTTGTTGTAGAATGAATTTTACTAGTACTATGTCCGTTAGCTTTGCTTGTTTAAGTATTTCAGCATTGGGAATTTTATCTTGTAGTCTGATGTTGAGCATTCTTCATTCCTTTGCCTTCTGGGTAGTTCTTAATTTGTTCGTAAGTTGTTTTGTAGTCGATCATTCTTCTTTCCTTTGCCTTCTGGGTAGTTCTTAATTTGTTCGTAAGTTGTTTTGTAGTCGATCATTTTTGGCAACCATAGGTAATCGTTGGAATAATGCACTGGTTGGATACTTTGAACTACATGTAACTAGCCTAGAAGCCTACGAAATCGTAATCCGGCCCTGGCAGTTAGACCATTTTAATCACGGGCATAACGACGAACATGTTAAAACGTGAGTCTACTGTTAAAAAGTCAGTCCATTGTAACGTCCCTTCTAGATCGTCACTGTGCATCAGAACTGGTATCGAGAATGAAACAAAAATAATAGTGAATGATGTCGTTCATGATGCTTCAGAAATTCATCAGTGGATATTATTATAATACAAACATGCCACACCTTCAGCAAGAGGATTAAAAAGAGAATCCCGGATCAGCGACACCTGCGTAAAAAGGAGAAAATTAGATTTTAAAATGCAATCATTTAACGGGCTTGCTCACGCCATCCCCGGGGCGACGTGAGAGAATCACAGTCAGCCGTATGTGATTCGACGTCGTCTGTCACATGACGAGCGGCGATAATCAGCAAGTGATCTCTGAATTCTCTCACGCTTCCTTTCTGTGTTCAACCCAAACGCCGTGCGACGTTGCCGCCACGTGATTTTCAAGGTTGGTGACATTGTCGCGGTCACACGAAATCCTAATGTATGGTAATATAATATATTAGCGAAGAGATGGCGGGGAAGATAAATACATAGTTTTCAAACGCCCTCTGGGTATTTAGCTATAGACTGCACGCGGGAACGGCCAAAGATCTAGACCAGATAGATCTACTCCAACGTGAGAAAGTTTTACTTGACGTCCAATGGAAACTAGACACTGGATTTTTTGTCTGTGTTCAAGTTTTAGAATTTATTCCAGCAGTTCATTGTTGAAACTTCAACTTGTAAGTACACGTGTGATGTTGTCGTTGTCTGTAAAATGTATTCTGCTACCATTTAGAACTCGCGTATTTTTTCTCATTTTTTTGTTTATTATTTTCATCATGATGGTGTCCTCTGGTTCAGTTTTAATTTCAATTTCTTTCTTTTGTTTGTTTGCTTGTGTGTGGTGTTCTTTTAACTCTCGGCCTTGTTTTTTTTCATCCTGAGTCACTGCTGCATTCGTGGCTTTCACCAGCCATTCATAATTGTACGTTTTTCCATCTCTTCATATTCTTTTCTTTCACCTCTTGCGCCTCAGTCACATCTGCATCATCTTCTGTGAGTTTATTTACTAAAATTTTCTTTCGTCTTCTTCGTCGACGGAAATATCGTTCGCTCATAACTTTTTCGAAATTCTCTGCTTTTTGTCCTCCTCCCTCCCTCCCCCACCCCACCCCCTTTTTTTTTGTTCTTCTTACATAGTGGTTTGGTTTTTTTTTCAATGTGTATGTTATTATTCTTCAATGTTCTCGGCCGTCAAATAATCACCACCATAGAATTCTTTTACAATAAAAAAAATCACAGAAACCCACACTAAACTCCGAAAGTAAAAAAAAGAATCATATAGTAGAAACGTGAAGAAAAAATAAAAGTTAAATGACAGAATGTTGAAAGAATACATCTTTTTTGTTGTTGTTGTTTTTGTATGTAAATAGTTCACAAGTGGGTGGGGTTAATTGTGAGTGATTGTGTAGATACGGAATTTGGTGCCGAAAATAGGCATGCAAAGTTGGTAGTGAATGTTTCCTCTTGTGTGAGGGCGTTGTCGCTGAATCCTGGGTTAAATCAATGATTCTCAAACAGGGAGCATTTGGGTCCCTGGGATGGAATTTCAAATTTAAGGAGAGGAATGTTAGCTAGGAGAGGAATTGGGAAGGAAGTTGTTGAGTCTGAGGAGGAACTCCAAAGTGGGAAACTTCAGTTGAAGTAAAAAATTTACCACTTACCTCTATTTGCTATAATTTTGCCTTAAATGTGCACACTAGAACAAGTGAAATTAACGGGCCTCTTTGTTTGAAAACACATGTAAAATGTAACAGACGCAAAATTGTTTGCGTAAGCGCAGTGCCTTTTATTTGTCAAAACTAAAGTACGTACGCTGCATATATACATTGTATATTGGACATTAACCCTCTAGCGCACAGGGGGCCACGTGAAATACGTCACTTAGAACAAAAATGGATTGGATTGGGATCGGTACCAGCTGAAAAGGATTTAATTATAATAAAATTGTCATGTTTATTATTTCAGGATGCCCTTGAACTCTCTGTGACTGGGGACCAACGGATTCTTGGCTTCAGCTGTGCAGGAGAGCTGTACAAATGAACTTCACCTTCTTTTCAATTTTTACCAGTTTTTGAACAAGGATGGAAGTTACGCGTTCTGTACATGCAAACCAGATGTCACAGTCGTTGGTGCTTTCTCATATACTTAACATAACGGTCTTCATCAATACGTCACAGTCAACTGTGGCTTCAATATCATCGACAATGTCGTCGAAAACGACAACATCGACGATGGCAATTGGTGCGTCGTCGATAGCGTCAACGCCATTCAAGTACGGTTCAGGAAAGATGGCGAAAGCTGCTGCAGAAAAATCAGATCAAAGGAACTCTTATAATAAAGAACATGGCATTCAAAGTGCTAAAAGAAAAGGTCGTGACCCCGCCATTTTGGAAATGGTCAACAAGCAGTTTGCCAAGGTTATCGACCCTGTTGCCATAGCGATTGGCATTGTTGGCAACGCACTGCTGGCTCTGGTGTTTCTCATTACGCCTCTAAGGCTCCGCCCATTGAGTCACTTGATGGCTGGAATGGGCGTGGTTGATCTCTTGTATACGTTGTCTTACATGCTGGTCTACTTGACCAGTAAAGGTGTCCAGATCTACCAAGTTCCAGGAGTGTGTCAGATCACGACCTTCACCTTAACCTTTTCCAAATCGTTGCAGGCCTGGTGCTTTTTCATGTCTCATCTTGGTGAGTACATTTTGGTTATCTGACTCCAGTATATGTACAAATTAGCAAATCACGACCTTACCTCTTGTTCGTTTTATCTCCATTTTCTGAAGAAACACAAAAACTGGAGATTTTTAATCTGTTGAAGAGATACAAATGCAAATTTGGACACTTGTTCAAAATGCGTTGTGGCGCTTATCGAGCTATTTCACAGTTCCAATTTATTCTAACTCATCATAATACTAAAGCCGCAAACGTTTTACTTCGAAATTCTCAGTTGTGCAAAAAAAGTGGAGTTGGAACAAACGGGAACTCAGCTTGCTAAATTCGATGGTATCATCATCATGACATTTCCAATGTCATGCCCTCTTGTTTGATTCAAATCGGTGCCTTGAAATTAAGTATTCTGAAGAATGTCAGTTAAAGCCTACGATTATATATTTTGCCTGAAGATATCTGATAACAACTACGTTGTTGTTCTATTTTTTTTTTTTGGTTAGTATTTTTTGACTCCATTGTAACCTTGTATTTAAGCACCATCCCCCGTCCCCACTAGCCACCCCAAGGGAAGCCTCTCATTATTTCTAATTCTACTGTGAAGCTTCACTGACTTCTCAAGCCAATGCTTTTTTTTTGTCTGAAATTCGAAAGTAAAGATTAGTTCCTATGTCCTCTGCTTGAAACAGTATGTTTTCAGAATCCTGTTAAGATATATCACAAGGACAGGGGATCTTGTGTTAAATCCAGTACTTCTACCAAATCTTGCCTGTTTCAATAATGAATGAAGAGTAAATTTGTATTACTAAATCAGTAATACTAAAAGGCGTTGTTGCAACACTGCAACATAATTTTAGAGACGAGAGCAAACATGAGCGAAAAAGTCAAAATGTCATTAATACACGAATTATTACAGTGACCGTGTCTCTGATTCTTGGTATTTGGAAATGTAAGTCATATGTCATCTCTTATGTTTACAGATCGACTTGGGGCTCATACCAATTCAGGTTATGAGCGGCGAAGAAGACGGGTTTTCAACACAAAGTTCGCACTTATCATTGTACCTATGCTGGTGGCTGCACCTCTACTGCACATACTATGGTCTATGGAGACGAGGACTTTCGCTGGGTCGTCGTATTGTGTGCCTATGGGTGAAATGATGTATATTCACACGACGCTGAGGTGAGTAACCCAACGTATTTAAGGCGCCGGGCAGACAAATAGGCATGTACACAGGCAAACATGACATAGGTCAGCGAAGTGGGAGGATAGGCAGATTACAGATAGAGAGCTGGGCGGCTAGACTGGCTGGACGGCTGGCTGGACTGACTGGCAGCCGTGGAACGGATGAAAGGAATAGTGGTAAAACGGATGATTTGGATTAGGGAGATGGGTGGATAGATGGAAGGAGGGACGGGGTGCATGGGTGGATGAAGGGGGCAGGGGGGGGGGGCTGGATAATATATGAAAATTATTCGAAATAATACAGTGCTTTACTTTTGCACTGTGAAGTCTTTTGCAATGCCTTTATGCACACTGTAATCCTATGAAATGAAAACTTTTCGGACCATAAGCCCAAAAATAAATAATAATTACACTTGGAAAAATTGAAATACAATCACAAATGAAAACGTAGGCCCTATAGCTTTGTGTGTTTGTGTATACGCTGCTGCCTTGATGGAAATGACACCATTTTGACATTTTTTCAGCTATTTCTGTATTAATTAATCTCCTCCGTTTCCTCAGTGGCTGTAAATACTCTCTGTAAAGTTATATTTTTGGAAATTGCTGACATTTTATACAGAAACTGAAAGGCAAGCTCCTCGAGGGCCAAACTGTTGTTGTAAACAAACGTCAGTGTTGTTGAAACATCATTAGCGAGGCTGTCAACGTTTTGCACTACAGCGATTTATTCATTCTTTTTTACCTTGTCTCTCCACAGGAAAATTGAGATCATAGGGTTCGTTGTCCTTCCTTTGACGTTAACTGTAGGGGTTAACCTTATGTTGCTACTAAAAGCAGTTGTCTACATGGCTTACAAGGAAGACGACGATGACGAAATGGCAATAGGCTTTGCCAATGATGCCAACCCTTCTTCAATGTACACAGACAAAATCATCCAACTGCCCCTTCAAGAACATCCGACTCAGAGAGACGACCATTCAGAAGTTTACGGGTGTGCAAAGTTCGGCATGGCAACGATTGATGAGCTTGCCTCTTCAACATCGAAGAGCGACTGTCATCAGATCCAGGTCACATCCCTGCACTATCATCAGACGCATAGCGAAGGGGACCTTTGTCAGAGTTCAGAGGACAAAGAAATGAATCCTTTGTCCAAGATCGAAAAGAAATCATCTATTGACAGTACTCCGGTGTCGACAGATTCTTTAAATTCACCATCGAGGTCTAGCTCTTCGGTTCTTGCAACAGAAAAGACCTCAGAAAAGTCAGACCTGGGTGTGTCTTCTGAAAGCTTGAAAACTGCTACAGCTGACACCATAGGGTTGTTAAACTGTACTAGAAATCAAGAAGAAAATGATACAACAGAGCTTCGACGTGAAGGGAAGACCAACCTTTCTGATAGCCAAACAGATGAAGATAAAACAGTTTCCAAAGAAGATAAATCTATTTTCAAAGCCGCCTCTAAAGACAAATGTGAGGGAGAAAAGAGATATTCTACAGTTGGCTTTGTATTTAGCAGTTTAAAGATTTCCAATTGGAAGAAGCCAAAAACTATGCAAGTCAGTTTTCATGAACATAGCTACCAATCTGGGGGTCAGCCCTCGCGTTATTCCAGCGTTAACAATATCAGCCAGGCAACTTCAGTTGGTGTTTCTCAGTGGCATAGCTACAATTTGACGTCCTACGCATCTAACACTTCACAGAGCCGGGTTATTCCTGAAGACCACAGCTTTCCGGACGACAAAGTGTCCTGTACGATCACAACAGTGGTCATGGGACTGATTTTTGCCTTTAGCATCTTGCCATCGACTTTTGTGCAAGCTCAGAAATTGTTCATCGATCTTCAGTCTTCACGGCCCTCTCCTTTTAGCATTCAACAAGCTATTTTGTTCGAGAATTTCGTGAAGCTCAATGCCGTGTATAAATTTATCTTGTGTGCATTGCTGATGCCCAGTTTCAGATATGCCCTGATGTGGTTGTCAACTCACTGGATTCCCAGTAAAGTGACGCGAATGTCCAGCATTTTTTTCTGTCGCCTGGGCGCTGAAAAGAACAACATCGTGCAAGTTTAACCGAAATTCGAATTCAGAAATACATGTACTTTATCTCAGGTGAAAGATGAAACATTCATTCGACACATTCCTATTATTTCCATAATGTAAAAGACTCCTGTGTTGAGTTTTATTTAGTACAATTAATTCCAACAAAGCCCAACAAAGAAGAATGAAAACTCATGGGAGAACAAAATATGAATATGTTATTTGCTTTTTGATGATGTGAAAAGCAGTATTTTATAGGAGTTTACGCATGACGCCATTTTAGCTTTCATTAAAGATGACCGAAAGGGGTATACCTTTAACATGTTTACATTTTACATTTTCCCTGTGACGTGTGTGCAACGAAATTTCATTTACAGATGAACTGAGATGTTTGTCTCTAGGCCGTCAACTTCATTGTCATCTCTTGTAACAGTGAACTGTACTACACAAATTGGTGATTTGTCTTACCATAATGAGTCCTTTTAACACACAGATGTAATATTACGGTCTTTCCTATGACGAATGTTTTACTGATTATCGTGCCTAACATATTATTGGGTATTTTCTGGGCACCTGGCAGGTTAGCCCTCCAGAGCTTGAGGTACCCTTATGACTTAAGTAAAGAAATGGCCGTGGCTTTTTACACAGTGAGACGCCATGGTGGCCATGCATCCTGTCTATTTTTATTTTTATTTGCTGTGCGATATGGAATGGAATAGTCTGCCATTAGATTTACAACTAAAAACGTGGTTTTAGGCATTTATGTTTTCGCTCTTTCTGGTCTTGGTCTCTGCATGATTAAAATAAAAGAGAATAAACGAAATGAAACTGGAAATGCTTACGGTTTTTAGTTTCATTTCCTCGGATCCAATTAATAAGGTAACTAAAATAGAATACTCGTGAATTTATAATTAAAAACGGCAGTTTTTAATTGAAGAGATATTTCTTGAAATTATTAATGTGGAAAAAAAATTGACATGTACATTAAAATAGAAATGTCTAAAAATATTTTCACTTTAAAAGTTGTTGATGCCATGCTGTGTGCTCATACCCTGAAACATGGAAAGCTCAACTGGCAACACACGCCGTGGCATTTCATTTCTTAGTTAATTTATTAATTTTATAGCATTTTTTATTTGCTCGAATGTTTGTTTGTTACTCTCGGTTTTCAAGACACGTGATATCTTTTTCAATCTTCATGTATATAGGATATGCGGGCAGTTTATAGCAAGAAAGGTCTTTTTTATATATATCCAATTAACCCTTTAATGCCCAGACAATTGTCAATCCCAGGACTTCTGAAATAATATGCTGAACTGACTTTGAACAGTCAGATTATTGCACAAAATATAAATGTTCTGTAATTGGAAAAATTTGACAATAAAGTTGGGACAGTAAATGTATCAGAGCTATAGCATTTTGGCTCCAGGTGACGTTTCAAATATGGTATACTGGGCGCTAGAGGGTTAACTGGCATTGTAATATTATTGTTATTATCATTATTATCACTATTCTGCCGTCCAAAGGAAAAGCAACGTAACTGATAGCACGGCCTTTTTCTACTTCATTATCTCTATGAATTTGTCTCACGCGTAATTCTTTTATGTCAAATGCAGATGGACGTATGTGCCACCGAAATGGTAGTTTCTGACGTGGCAAACCAACACACGTGACTGCCAGTAGTCGGGGACAATAAAAAATATAAAAAAAAGCTATGCTGCAAGTTACGTTGTTTTTCATGTGGTCGGCAGTATTATCCTCGCTATTATTATCGTTAATCTAATAATCTCTACAACTGTTTTGTTTGATTTCCCTGTTACACTTTCTGATATGTCATAATGATGAATCACTAAGTAGCCAATACATTCCAAGTGCCAAAATGTATCTATGACTGGCATCAAGCATTCTTCTACATCAAACGTGCCAAAGATTTAATTTAACTCCTCGCCTGGCTAACTCTTTGTCCAGGAATGCAAACTATGACCAGATCTGTTACAATCAATGCAAAAGAGATTATGCCTAATACACAGAACAGCAAGAAGCCGTTTATTTCAGTTGGTCACGAACCTTTAGTACGTACACAAAGGGGACAGTGACTTTGATCCTATTCACTTTTAGACCGAGGCTGATTTTAACCCATAGTTGACTTTGTAAGCTCTGATTAACAGCTGATAAATAGTGAAAATACATTTTAAGCAAATTCAGTACTGTCTGTCTTCTTAAACTCGAGGGCAGAGAGGTCAAGCCTTCATTTTTTCATGTAAAAAAGATTTTACACAAGTCGCAAATAATGTAATTTCAGCTTATGTGTGAGCGAAATCCATTAAAGAAATGCTCAGGATCTGGATTTTCTTTGCCAGAGAAGCCATAATTAAGTTTTTGGTATCAAATTTAAGCCGATGACATCGACTTTAGCTCATGCTTTATATAAGTATAACAGAGCTCCCCAGTTCATGTTGTAAATAAGCGCAACACAGAGCTCCTAGTTATTGTTCAAAATGAGCATAACAAAGCTGCTCAGTTTATGTTCTTAATGACCATAACAGAGCTCTTAGTTATTGTTCTAAGTGAGCATAACAGAGCTCCCCGGTTCATGTTGTAAATGAGCACAACTGAACTCCCCTATTGTTCTACATGAGCATAACAGCCCTCCAAATTATTGTTCAAAATGAATATAACATACCTCCGAATTATTATTATTCTAAATGAGCACAGACTCCCCAGTTCATGTTCTAAATCAGCATAACAGAGCTTCCCAGTTCATGTTGTAAATGAGCATAGCAGAGCTCTTAGTGATTGTTCTAAATGGACATAACATGACAAAGCTCCACGGTTTCATGTTCTAAATGAACATGACAGAGCTCCTCAGTTCCATGTTCTAAATGAGCATAAGCATTACAGTTCCATGTTCTAAATGAACATAACATGACAGAGCTCCTCAGTTCCGTCTTCTAAATGATCATAACATAACAGAGCTCCTCAGTTCCATGTTCTAAATGAGCATAAGCATAACAGAGCTCCTAGTTATTGTTCGAAATGAGCACAGCAGAGCTGGGAAGGCGAAGCGTGGCAGGAAAAAGATCTTCATTATTCTCGACCTTCATGGAATTATTTTGCACCTCGATTGTCTGAGTAAATTCAGAGCTGCATGCAAAGGATTTATGGACAGTGGCGACAATGCTGCCTACATCTTCATGAGAGAATCCAACGATTGAAACTCAGAAATACTGGAAATATGGATACCGTACAAAGGATTTGGGGCAATTCTGAAATCTAGAGACTAAAGGAGTGCAAAAGAAAAATGTATGGACCCTTACTGTGAGAAATTCTGAAACTATATAGGTCGTACAATAAAAGCAATATTTACAGTTTTACCCTAAAAAATTCTGAAACTATATAGGTCGTACAAAAGAAAGAATTACGGACTTTTACAGTGAGAAATTGTGAAACTATAGAAACCGCGCAAAAAGTTCAATTTATTGAGTTGCCATTTGCTTTCTTTTTTTTTTGGACGTCTCTCATACAAAGAAACAATGAAGGTACGCAATTTACTTAAAAAATAAGTTGTTCTATTGGCCACATCAGTACGAGCAATGATTAAACGCAAGCGCACCGTTGAACCTTCAAATCTTTAATAAATACATTGTCAAAGAAGCTGCAGAGCGTTTGATATTCAAAGTTATCTCCAAATCAGACCACCCCAACCCCTCACCTCCCCCCCCCCCAACCCCCTCAAACACAGACACATCGAAATATATTGTAGCAATAACTTTGTCCACTGTGCTGGGGAGTGTTCAGAAATAACCTTGTCCAGTATCTAGAGATATTATAAACCTTGTCCGGTATTACCAGACGTGTGTAGAAAGAACACCTGTCCAGTGTACTACAGGGGTTTAAGATTAATAACCCGGTCCGTTGTACTGCAGGTGTCGAGTTTTCACAATTTGTTTTGACGAATCTGGTCATAATTTGTATTCCATTCTTTCCTTGTACGATTTGATATTAATTTTGCAGCCACATCTGAATGATGAACGTATTGCCATTTGAACTTTCTCAGTGCAGAGCCATTTTATCAAAAACTGAGGTCAAAATTTTTTTTTTAAATGCTATGTTTTGAAAGTATGCCTCCCCACCCCACCCCCCCCTTTTTTTTCTTACTACATCCTTGAACAACACATAAAAAAAAAATTTTTTTTAATAGCATAGCATGCAATTGACATACCGATAATTATATTTCACGTAGAAAAAAAAATAGTAAAAGAATTCCATTGTTGTTTTAAACTTTAAACCGAAATTTGTTGCAGGCGTTCTATTTCCATGATAATACTTATACATTGTATGCTGTTTTCCCATGAGATCTTTCATTCACTTATTCCTGTATTTATGTAGTGCCTTTCGTTACCATCCACAGTGTAACTCCTACTGTGGGTAGGAGTTTTCCCACAGAGCATTTCTTTTGTGTTTGGTTTATCATGGGCCGAAATACAAACATAGATAGATCTACATGTGTGTACGGAATCACTTTTCCCGTTGCTTTGTTTTTTTGTTTTTTTTTTTCAAAAACTTTGAAGGTTTGACATTGTGGAGGACGAGTCGTCCGAATATTGATGATTCTGACTTTGAAAGAAATTCCGGTTCGTTCTTTATAATTTTTTGCCAAGTGAAAAAGCAAATGAAATAAAACAAAAAAAACAACCACTCAATTTTAATACATGGTGACCTTTGTTCTTGCTTGTTGTATCTCCATTTTCTGAAGAACTGGAGATCTTTTAGTATGTACAAGAGGTATAACAAAATGCTCGCTTTGACACTTGGTTCAATTGAGTTGTGGCACGTATCAAGCTGTTTCAAAGTTCCGATTTATTCAAACTGCTTATCATAATTTCAGCCGCAAACGTTCGACTTGGATTTTCTGTTATGCAAAAAGTGGTGGAACAAACAAGAACTAGGGTCTGGTATTACTGCCAGGTGCAAAAAAAAAAAAAAAAATGACAAAAGGCACCCAATTTTAATGCATATTGTGATGCTTGAAATCAGTATTAATTGTTTCTTCAAAATGACGATCTAGAAATGAACATATCCAAATGAAATACTGCCTTGGGCGGCAGGTCATTAGGCCTTTGGAATGTCTTGTTGCCCCCGGGAAAGAAACACATTTTTCAGAAAATGGAGAACTTATAATCCAAACATACTGGGCCACTTTGTATTGATACGACCTAATTTAATTAGCAGTTTGTAGCCTTTCAGAAAGTCGACTTAGAACACCATCTGTCGCTTCAATTGTTAAAAATTGAAGTCGCCTTTAAAAAAGACTAGTTGGCCCGCTTACTCGGGGAATATAGAGATGATTTTTAAAGTAGAATTTGCGATCCACCAATGTGTAAATTCATGCGCAGAACCAAATTTCCTGTCATAGTTTTTAATTCTACCCAAAGAAAATGCGTCTTTTTTTTTTCTTTTTTTTTCCGGGCTCAAAATGTCAGAGCACTTCCTTCTGTTCAATTCAGTTTTTGTTCAAAATCAACGAAAGTATTAAAAAATATAGCGAATTTCAATATCTTTACGTCTTTCTGTGTGTATTACGAAATTTCGTAGAATTTAAGGCTCAGCGGTTAAGAAAGCCTGTAATGATTACATTGGAGGCTTGTCATTTTTTTTTTTTTAGAAATAATGAACTACACACGTAGTAAGTTTCGATAATTGACTCCTTAAATATTATATCGTCATTCGTCACTTGATATCATTCTTTATGAGATTATAATTTTTACATGCATCACTCGAAATCATTGATAAAAATCCATTTGAAATATTAGCAACTGATGCAGTGATCATTGACGTCAGAAAGACTTGCGGAAGTAAGGGACACCTGACTCGTAAAAATAGAACACCTGGATTTTAAAATGTAATTAGCGCCTGCGTTCGTTAGCATTGATATGTTATTGCAAGATTAATAAAAGGAAGATCAATATATATGAAACAGAAATCAGTATAATGTGAATATAGCAATCTTAATTTTATCTTTGTTGTTGTTTGTTATACCGACCTGGCGTGCTGTACATTGAGGTCAGCTTGTCATAACAAGTACGTCACCTAATCACTTCGCCCCCTCAGAATGACAGGGTTCTAACTCCCTTCCTTCAACTCTTGAGAAATTGATGAGTGAATTGTCATGTGCTCATAACTATTAATAATAAGGCTTGGTTTTTTGTTTTTTTTGGTTAGTAATATCTACAAAATTACACACTGAACCCGGCTTGATACTTTGACACACAATGAAGAAGGCCTGTAGAAGTAATGTGTTGTGTGCAACTCAGCCGTGCCAAGATGTGAAGATAGAACCGTGTCGTTCAGAGAGGAAGAATTGTACATTGCAACATGACAGCAAAGAAAACGTTGACTTTATTAAACCTTTCCAAAAAATACATTCATGTCCTTTCAGTGACGTGCCTTATAAGGTACAAATGTTTTATGTACCAAAAAAGGCATTTTTGTGAAATCGAAGATTATATTCTCTTGAATATTATTACATTGTCACATAATTATTATATGCATTATAGTTGTCAAGCATCGCTTTGAAACATTCTATGTTATTGTGAATAAAATGTTGATGACAAACTATCAAGTTTTTGCTTACATTTTGTTTTGCTTCTTGTTGTACTCGCTAAGTTGTAATGTCGATCTGGGCCTAACTTTGATTGGCAGTACGAGATTAATGAATGATCTATGGCGACCTTGTTCTATCCCCATTGTCTGAAACTGGAGATCTCGCCTGCAGCTGTTTTCAATTTTGCCCTAGATCCAGCTTGTTCGGACAAAGTAGGGCTGATGTGCTTTTGGTTCATGAACATTGGTCAACGGCACATTCATCCATATGGAACATTTAAAAAAAACAAAAAAACATTGTCTAGATTTCTCGCTGTTTCAATGTCGTATGAGATCGGACGTATTCGTATTAGGATAGAAACGGCTTAACCCTTTAGCGCCCAATGTAGTTCATTTGAGATGAGTCACCTGAGGCCAAAATGCTTTATCCTACGAAACATTTGCTCTTCCTATGTCGTTTACAAATACTTTTTTTTTTCCAATTAGATATTTATATTTTCGCAATGATCTGACTGTTTAAAATCATTTCAGTATTAGTTCAGAAGTTTTGAAATTGTCAATTTTCATCTGGGCATTAGGAGGTTAATCAATGCTCTTGATTTCTGATTGTGGACTAATGTACGCCCACTTAACTAGTTCATTAAATTTACAAAATTGCTGTCTAATATGCTGTTTTAATGTTCGCTTGAGATCGGGCATATCAGGATAGAGACGGCTAAAATTGCTTTTGACTGATGACTGAATCTAGGGCCATGGCGCGTCCGTGTAGAACGCCAATAATAATTATGATTGTTTTCAAATTTCATTATCATTATTGTGTTAGCGTGTCCTCACGTGTCGAGAAATAAAAGCAGGTCAAAGAATCTAATGCAACAATAAAGAGGCTGAACATTTATTTTGAGCCTCATTCAGAGTTTGAATAGGAGAGAATAATATTATGTATCAAAAACTCTACATATAATCTGCGAGAATCATGAGTGTTTCTGTTCCACTGTGAAAGAGGAATAGGACACGGAAAATTAAGTCAACATTATTGATTTTGTAACAGCTGAGGTTGTTCTAGCACGTTATAGTAGGGGGGAGTTAGTTGATCTAACTACAACCCTTTAGAAAACGAAACTATTACAGCTGTAAAATAAATAAACACGAGATCCGACGATAGATTAAATAATACTAAAGTTTAATAACTGTATAGTGAACAATAAATTACTAGGAAGACACCAGCGAAACTAAATATCTACGCCACACAAAAGGAAACTCACTTACTCACCCCCAACCACTCACACAGGTCTATATATATAAACATTCCTACAGAAAGTTCCCGAAATAAACGTTACCTTTGCCCTCGCACAAACTAACCAATCACGCATCAATACGTCATCAGGTTACATCACTCAAGGCCAAATCTGGCGTAACATTTGTATCCACAACGTTATCGAATATTCGGGAACATACTAATATTTACTGAACGAGTCAAAACACCTGACAACAAGCGAGCGAGGAAAAAAACTACTCACTAGAAAAGAAGGTCAGGTCACGGAGTACAGTACACTCTGGCGGTTGTCAACAATAAAATGAAAAAAGTAGTGGACACATGCTCAGCCACCAGCACAACAACAAAACCGGGGAAGGGCAAGGGGTAGCCCGCAGATGCTACACAACTCCCCAATTTAAGTTGAATATCTTTCAACTCCAAAAACATTATACAGCGTCTGCACTATCGTGAAATAATCTTATAGCACTCCCAATCTCACAAAGGTAGTTGCTAATTCTATTACAATTAATAACAATTTCAGTGTCTTCCCGAATGTCATCACAAATACAATACAATGCAGTGTACTTTGCATCACTAATACCATAACTAATACAATACCGTCATTGCTTCCCAATAGTAAACAGTAGGCCTACTAGTCAAAATAACACAACGCCACCACTGTGGTGAAACAATGGTCAATGATATTATTACAAATCATATAAGGTGAAACGATGGCCCATCGTTTACATAATGCTTCGTGCACGAATCATAGCATATAACTTGTTGTACATAACATGGTTATCTCCAAAATGTATAACTCATACGTACAATGGCAAAAATACCAATACATACCGACCACTGATCAGGGTCTTTCTGCAATATAACACAAACACTGCTTGCTCGCAGTCCCCATTTGGGTTACATTTTCCAAAAATTACACCAAGTTTCATTGGTAACTAATATGACATAGCATAAAATCAAAATGTGACTAACACATCATGACTCTCTATCAGCCATCAATTCAATATTCAGTCACAGATGAACTATGTCCCCAATTACAGTACAATACTGCCGTCCTAGAAATTCATCTAGTAGGCAAAAGTATGGGTTACAATGCATTTCACTGATAGTGTACTACTTTAAAATACCCTGCTCAGGAAATCGGCACAGACATTTTCTCTGCCTTTTACGTAGTGAATCCTGAATCGATAAGACTGTAAAAAATAAACTCCATCGTAATAACTTTGGACTGTCAAACTTGGCAGAGTTCAAAAACTCTAATGACCGATGGTCAGTTTGGAGCACAAACTCCTTTCCATACAAATACAAAGTAAACTTTTTTTTACAGCCCAAACAATAGCTAAACATTCGCGCTCTGAGACCGAATATTTTGTCTCACGAGGCAATAGCTTATGACTAGCATATGCCACAGGGTACAACTTTCCCTCGTGTTCCTGCATAAGACTAGCGCCTAATCCGCGATCTGATGCATCAGTTGCTAAGACAAACTCTTTGGAAAAATCTGGCAAACATAACACGGGTTTGGAGATAATGACATTCTTCAAAGAGGTGTACGCTTTCTCCTGCGTTTCATCCCACCGAACTATATTGGGCTGATCCTTTCTAAGTAAATCAGACAATGGTGATGCAATCGCTGAAAAGTTAGGAATAAATTCATGGTAATATCCCACTAATCCTAAGAATGCTTTCAATTCCTTCTTAGTGGTGGGTCTGGGTGCGTCTCGTACCTTACATACATTCTCTTCTAACAGGCCAATCATACCTTCTCCCACTAAGTGTCCAACAAAGTCTACTTCAGACGTTCCAATCAGACACTTCGATGGTCTTGCAGTTAATCCAGCTTGGTCCATCCTCTGCAGTAAGTCCTTGAGAGTCTTCACATGCTCGTCGAATGTCTCTGTATGAATCAGCAGGTCGTCCACATATGCTGTCACATTGTTCATTCCACGGATCAATGGCTTTACGATCCTGTTCAGCGTGGCTCCTGAGTTCATCATCCCAAAAGGCATCCGAATGAATTCATAGTGTTCGCCCATGGTGACGAACGCCGTCTTGGGAATGTCTTGCTCTCGAACTTTCACTTGCCAGTATCCCTTGCTCAGGTCAATCCGAGAGAATAATTTTCCTCTCGAGAGACTCTGAAACACTTCTAATGGCGCTGCTGTCGGATGAGGGTCGAATACTGTGATCTTGTTTAACCTCCTGTAGTCGATGCAGACTCGGTTGGATCCGTCCTTCTTCTTGACGACAACAATAGGTGAAGCATAAGCTGATGAGCTCCTTCGAATGATGCCCAGCCGTTCCATGGTGCTAAGCTCCTCCTTCAATGAGTCGCGCATAGCGTAGGGCACCGGGTATGGTCGTTGACGAACTGGTACTTCTGTCGTCAGGTCGATGCGATGTTCACCCAACTGACAGCATCCAAGGAGATTGGTGAAGACGTGCTGGTAATTCTTCACCACATCGCAGAGTTCTTGACGTTGTTCCGATGTCAGTTGCGTTCCATACTGGACATCTCTGTAGCCTTCATTCTGGTCCCAGCTTCCTAGGTCGGCAAGGTCCTCCGTCGTTCCACCGTTGTCGCCTTCCAGGTCGCAGTCCTCGATGATTGTCATGCCAGCTGACTCCACGGGTTGACTCTTGTCCATCATGTCGTCCTCTGCCAGTACAGTCTCAGCACTACCACCGCCGCCGTCCTTTATGGCGTTGATATGTCCAGGCGTGGTATCTCTCCTACTGTTGTCCATCCCACACATCTCGGTCACAATAGGTCTCGGTTCCATTGCCACTGCTGCTGCTTTTGACGTCCTTGGAATGTATCTCTTGAGGAGGTTGGCGTGCAAGGTCTTTTCTTTTGCACCCATCTTGACTCTATAGTCGTTAACACCGACAACTGAGACTACCTTATATGGTCCCTTCCATTGGACTAGGAGCTTGTTAGTGTTCGTCGGCAGTAGCACCAACACTTCATCTCCGGGGCGGAACTTCCTCTCTCGCGCCTTCCGGTCGTAGTAGGTCTTCTGTCTACCTTGAGCCTTGGAGAGTTCTTCCGTCGCTAACTTCCATGTGTCCTCCAGCCTCTCACGTAGTTCCATGACGTACTGGTAACTGGTCTTCGTTTCCGGCTCCTCTACGTCCTTGGTCCATAGTTGTCGTAAGATGTGCATTGGTCCTCTCACAGTTCTCCCATACAGCAACTCGAATGGGGCAAACTTGGTCGACTCTTGGGGAACTTCACGATATGCGAAGAGCAGCGGGTTGATGTATCTGTGCCACTGCTTGGGTTGCTCTGCGCACAGTCGCCTTAAGGTCTTCTTCAGTGTGCCGTTAAATCGCTCCACCAACCCGTTGCACATAGGGTGGTAGACTGTAGTGGTCGACTGTCGAATTCCCAGTAGTCTATTCGTTTCCTTCATGACATCTGACATAAACTGGGTCCCTTGGTCCGACAAGATCTCTTCGGGCACACCCAAACGGCTGTAGATGTTCACTAAGGCTTCTGCTACCGTTTCTGCGTCGATCTTCTTCAAGGGTGTGGCTTCGGGGTAACGAGTAGCGTAGTCTATGTACACCAGGATATACCGATGTCCACCTTCACTTGGGGGGTCGATAGGTCCTACTAAGTCCACGGCCACTCGCCTAAATGGTACGTCCACTACTGGCATACTCTGCAGGTGCACCTTTGGGGTCGCTCCTTTGTTCACCGTCCTCTGGCATATGTCGCATGAGCGGCAGTATCTCGCGACGTCACCTTCAATTCCAGGCCAATAAAAATTGCTCATAACTCTGTCTTTGGTTTTCTTCACGCCGAGGTGTCCTCCGACGATCGAGTCGTGGGCTACACTCAGTACATCCTCTCTCAGTTTCTCGGGTAGTACCACTTGCCTTATAACCGTCGCCTGTCTCAGGTCCTTGTAGATCCGGTACAGTACTCCTCCATGTTTCTCAAAATGAACAGATTTATTGCCTCTATTAGTTGGGATCTTCTTCTGCTCTAACTTCCTAATGACTTCGTCTTCTTCTTGGAGTCGGATAAGTTCCTCTCTATCCACTCCCGCGTGCCGTTCTGCCCTCGGCACCTTCAGCGACGTAGACCGGTCCTTCCTCTTCTCCTGGGCCCTCGTGGTCACCGCTCCTACCATCACCTCAGTATCAGGGTCGTACGGATCCTTCGCTCCGTCCACGTTCCCGACTACTAGGTCGCAGATGGTCTCCGGGAGACACAGCGCCGTCACTTTGCCCGTCAGGTAAGGCGTCTTCACGTCGATAACGGCTTCCTCCGCCGCTAGCAAGGAGTTATCGATCCTCGCGATAAGTTTCTTCCCACCGGTGAGCTGTCCGTCGTCCACCAGTGCTCGCCGCACCACTACACCTTCACAGCCGGTATCTCTTAGGACATCTACCGCTCGATTTCCAATCAAGCCCTTCATCACTGGTAACTTCAGTTTCTCCACGGTCCTTCCGTCACTGCATCCTCCGCACGTAACAGGCACCGCTAACTGTAGCTTCCCGTCCTTCATTACCGCTTGAACGTTGATGCTGGTGTCAGCCGTCGTCGCATCTTGTCTTGACGACTCGTCCGCCGCTATAACTACGGCCGCCGCCGCCTTGTTCGGCTTGCCTCGTCCCATATCCTTCTGGGCTGGACACATCCTCCGAACGTGGCCTGGCTTTCCACAAAGGTAACATCTGAACTCACCTTTGTCTTTTGTCCTTGCACGACACTCCCTCGCCTTATGTCCCGGCCTCTGGCACCTATGGCAGAAATGTGGGCTTTTGTCTCCGTTGGGCCTCTGTCGCACTGGCCGGCTCTGCAGTCTGGCGCTCCCGCTGAGCGTCCGGTTCCTCGCTACCAGCTACGCCTCCGCTGAATCTGCGATGTCCTGTAGCGTCTTTGGTTTCCTCTCCCTCACATGGGTTGCAAGGTCTGGTGGGCAGGCATCCATGAATTGCTCTCTGACGAACAGATCTCTCACTCCTTCGTAGGTCTCCTCCGTCTTCGACAGCTTTATCCACCTCTCTAAATAGGTCTTGATCCTGGTCAAAAACATTCCAACATCTTCTCCATCTTCAGGCTTACCTTGTCTGAACATGAGTCTGTATCCGTCCTCTGACAGGTTGTACCTCTTCTGCAAAGCTTCCTTGACCTTGTCGTAGTCCTTGGCTTCGTCGATCGGTAGTCTGCAGAAGCACTCCAAAGCTCTCCCGGTCAGCAGGGCAGACAGTGATGTCGTCCAGGTGGATCTGGGCCAGTCCGCTGTCTCGGCAAACCTCTCAAACCGCAGCAACCAGCTATCCAGATCGTCCTTCTTGTCCTGAAATGCAGGTAGCTTGGGTCTCTTAGAACTGGCGTGGTCGTCGGTCTTCTGCGCTGAGTCGTTGCCTCCATGTTGCTGGCGCATCCTCTCTATCTCCAACTCGTGGTTCATCTTTTCCCTTTCCAGCTGTCGTTCGGCCTCCTTCTCATGAGCCTGTCGTTCAGCGTCCTTCTCCTGTCGTTGAGCCTCCAGCTATCTTTCTCTTTCTAGGCCTTCACGGAGGTAGTCCCGTCTCTCCTGCCCAGTGAGCTCCATAGCGTCCGCTTCCTGGCTAAGCCTTCCAATAACCTCCGACATGTTGTAGATAGCTTGTCGATGATATTCTACAATAAACTATGTAAATAAATCTATTAATTTTGATCTGGTCCGCTCGAATATGGTCGGATCCCGGACGAGCCCCCAATATGTAACAGCTGAGGTTGTTCTAGCACGTTATAGTAGGGGGGAGTTAGTTGATCTAACTACAACCCTTTAGAAAACGAAACTATTACAGCTGTAAAATAAATAAACACGAGATCCGACGATAGATTAAATAATACTAAAGTTTAATAACTGTATAGTGAACAATAAATTACTAGGAAGACACCAGCGAAACTAAATATCTACGCCACACAAAAGGAAACTCACTTACTCACCCCCAACCACTCACACAGGTCTATATATATAAACATTCCTACAGAAAGTTCCCGAAATAAACGTTACCTTTGCCCTCGCACAAACTAACCAATCACGCATCAATACGTCATCAGGTTACATCACTCAAGGCCAAATCTGGCGTAACATTCGTATCCACAACGTTATCGAATATTCGGGAACATACTAATATTTACTGAACGAGTCAAAACACCTGACAACAAGTGAGCGAGGAAAAAAACTACTCACTAGAAAAGAAGGTCAGGTCACGGAGTACAGTACACTCTGGCGGTTGTCAACAATAAAATGAAAAAAGTTGTGGACACATGCTCAGCCACCAGCACAACAACAAAACCGGGGAAGTGCAAGGGGTAGCCCGCAGATGCTACAGATTTTCTGGATGAACAGTCTCGTAGGAAAACAGGTGGAACATGGCGCGCATATTACTATAATGGAACATGCGTGTAAGCAGCTAAATCTTCGCGTCTTTCACCTTTCACCTTTCACCTAGGCATCGTCCATCCACTGCAGGATGTAGCCCTCCGACAATGACTCCCATTCCTCTCTGTCTGATGTCTTGCTCAATCATGTTGTTTCCCCTCTCTTTTTAATATCATCCTGCCATCTTCTTCCTGGTCGTCCTCTCGTGTTCTTTTTCTCCTGTCCGTCGTTAACATTCAGTGCAGCGTTTTGTCTATCCACTCTTTTATCCTTCCCACAATCATGTCCGGCCCAATTCCACTTTTGTTGTAGCATGAATTTTACTATGTCCTTTAGCTTTGTTTGTTTGCGTATTTCAGCGTGGGGAATTCTGTCCTGTAGTCTGATGCTAAGCATTTTTCTTTCCATTGCCCTCTGGGTAGTTCTTAATTTGTTCTAAGTTGTTTAGTAATGGACCATGTTCGGCGACCATAGGTGATCGTTAGAATAATGTACTTGTCTCTCATGGGACTTTGACAGTTCATGGTCCAGGAATATCTCTGTTTTTTAACCTTCGCGACGGCGTGGCGAAAAATTATGAAATGTATATAATGTCTCACTTTTTGACGATGAGTTACACAGACACATTCATTCAGGACAAAAACCAGTCTATATAATATCAATTGTTTACTGGTTTTTTTTGTTTTTTTTTTATTAGCGGCAAAAACTAAGACGCATTTTGGACGAGTAGCATCAAAAAGTATGATCGGAAATTTCGTCCATGACCTCTTTTTACACACTGGTGGTCGAAAATCAACATTATCACATCTGTGTATTTCTACCTGACATTGTAGTGTAACAGCAAGCTCTGTTAGTCAATGCATCGAACCCAAAATGCCGTTTTAATGTGGCCTAAATCTGGATAAAATGTTGGGCTTCCTACAGAGAATTTGCAAGATTTGTCTTGCTCGGGTGGGCTGATCATAATACGTAAGATAAGATAAGATAAGATAAGATAAGATATGACTTTATTATCCTGTTTCCAGGAAATTTGTTGTCACAGCATCAGTAACAGTACAACAGCAAATACAATATCTAAGACCTGCAAGTCTTTAACGCACACCACACACACGCACATTGCTCACACAACATTACCAACAAATAAGCGTTGTAAAGCTACGTTCATAGATTTGTGACCAAGCAATGACAACAAAATTTTCGGTCATACTTTTCGATTCTACTTGTCGAAATCACGTATCTTCCCCGCCACTCAAAATATGGTAAATGAAAAGTCTGACTGTTGCCCCCAAAACGGATGGGTCCACATATTCCATCGATAATAAATGAGGCAGTACACGAGGTCTCATAATTTTGGTCACCTAGTCACGAGGTTTTAGTCAAAAATTGGCAAAAAAGCAAACTTTGTATGTAGCAAAACCTCACATAAGAAATAATTCCCAAAACGATACAATGAAACGCAAACTAAATGGTAAGAATAGAAAATGGTCGATATTTCAACAACAGCCTTCGTCAAGGAAAAAAAAATGAAAAATAAAATTGGAAAATTGAACAGATAAAACAATCGAACAATAAAAAAAAAAGTAGAATATAAATTTTAATGGGAACTAAACAGAATATTAAATGAATGCGTCTACCTCGTTGCGAGTTCTTGCTTGTATGGCAGCCGAGACGTACATCTTTCACGAGGTTTTAGGTGCTTACACTTACATGTGTACTTTTCTAGCTCCAGTTACAGCATGATGATAATTTTATCCTCTCCCTAGCCCAGTTTTCTATCGTCATGTTCCTTCTTCTTCCACCCATTCCCCCTTTTTCCCCCAAACCTTACCTATAAACTAATACGGTACACAAGTCTGTCCTATGTTCCTACATTTTTCCGTTACAATTATGGAGCACAGTTCTGGACTCCCAGGGTCATGTATCAATCGATGTTCGAACCACCCCCCCCCCCACCCCCATCCCCCACACATTCCACTTAGCACCCCCCCCCCCTGAATTATTTAGGGGGGGGGGGTGAGGGACAAAAATGGCAAATAATGTTTCTTAATCAAAATATTTCCCTAACATTATACAGCCCAAAGAACAAGGTGGATGCTATTACTGTTCTCTACGAGAAATAATTGTTCTGTGATTAATAATCTGTAATAAAATTAGGGCACCGACGAAATTCAAAGAAATATGATTAATATTAGTTTTAGTGTGATATTATAAAGTTTCTCTTCAGAGAATGTTATAAAAGAAAACAACCAGAAAATCTGTGGGATCGCAATAAAGCTTGAAGCAAAGTCAAAATGTACGAGTACTCGGTAGATTTGTTTTCATTACCGCCACTACAGAGAGAGAGAGAGGGGGGGGGGGAGGGGCTAGAGACAGTCAGACAAACAGACAGATACAAACACACTGAAGGACAAACAGACAAATAGGTAGATAGATAGATAGATAGATAGATAGATAGACAGACAGACAGACAGACAGACAGACAGACAGACAGACAGACAGACATACAGATAGATAGATAGATAGATAGATAGATAGATAGATAGATAGATAGATAGATAGATAGATAGATAGATAGATAGATCCAGATAGATAGATAGATAGATAGATAGATAGACAGACAGACATACAGACAGACAGACAGACAGACAGACAGACAGACAGACAGACAGACAGACAGACAGACAGATAGATAGATAGATAGATAGATAGATAGATAGATAGATAGATAGATAGATCCAGATAGATAGATAGATAGATAGATAGATAGATAGATAGATAGATAGATAGATAGATAGATAGATAGATAGATAGATAGATAGATAGATAGATAGATCCAGATAGATAGATAGATAGATAGATAGATAGATAGACAGACAGACAGACAGACAGACAGACAGACAGACAGACAGACAGACAGACAGACAGACAGACAGACAGACAGACAGACAGACAGACAGACAGACAGACAGATAGATAGATAGATAGATAGATAGATAGATAGATAGATAGATAGATAGATAGATAGATAGATAGATCGATAGATAGATAGATCCAGATAGATAGATAGATAGATAGATAGATAGATAGATAGATAGATAGATAGATAGATAGATCCAGATAGATAGATAGATAGATAGATAGATAGATAGATAGATAGATAGATAGATGGATTGATCGACTGGTGGATGGGTGAGAGTGTGCCTGTACTTTAAATTCTATATAATCTTTAACAGCTGTAAACCATTTTATCTGAGTTAATCGAACTTAAATCCTTACAAGTTAGTGAAGGCGATTCCGTATTGAGGGCAGTGGAACAAATTCTCCAACTCTTCTCTCACGGAGCTAACATTTCAGGCCTGAGGAAAGAGAACTATCGGTTACGTAAAATCGACCCCCGTACAACTGAATTATATAGTAAAGAATTTCAACTGTAAAGCGGCCCAGAAAATACAGGAAATGCAAAAAGGTGACGAGAATACGCTGTAATCTGAAAAGCGCCACAGCTCTAGGCAAATGCCATAAGTTATTTTTGACAATTTTGAGATATTAAGAGAAAAAAATGTTTCTTTTCCTCTTATTTGCTGACTTATTACTATGATTCTATTGGAGTATTACATTTTCCTATAGGCGCATTGTTTTCTTGTCTATATTTAATTTTTTTTTTTTTAAAGTGACAGCTCTCATGCTCAGGAATACATTGAACCGTCAGTTGCCTTCTGGCGTAAGTCTGAAATATGCCATTATCGTACAGCAGTGACAAAATACTGGTATATCTTTGACCAGTTAACATTTTTTGTTTTTTTCAATGTGACGAATTTATTTAGGCTATTAAGATAGAGTAAAGTAATCATCATTGTCAATCATGATTTTTTTCCCCGTAAATAACAGGTTCATAGTGGGCAAAAATAACACTGTATCCAAGAATAGGTCATGTCTGGTTTTATAAAGTGCAGAAGTTTTGGGGACCGGAAACATCATTCTCCAACCTCGGAATTTGAAACCACAGCTTTGAATAATTAGTCGCCGTATCGCTGATTGGAAATCAAATGTTGTTGTTGTTGTTGTTTTTTTAATATTAGTGGCCTTGTCGCTAATTGGGAATCAATAATGTCGTTTTTAAAAAAAAATATTAGTGACCGTGTTCCTGATAGGGAATAACATTTTTGAAAATCTGTGACTGCAGGCCTATTGTTGATTTGGAATCAAATGCTGCTTTTGATTATTAGAGGTCGTGTTGCTAATTGGGAATCAAAATTAATGTCGTTTTTAATATTAATGGCCGTGTTGCTGCCTGGGAATCAAACTTTGTGTTTTTTTTCTTAATATTAAATGACTGAATTGGTAACAGGTAATTAGATGTCGTTTTTAAATATTAGTGGCCCTGGCACTGACTGGGATTCAAAGGTCTTTTATGAATAGTAGTGGCCGTGTTGCTGACTGGGATTCAAATGTCATTTATGAATATAATAGTCGTGGCCGTGTTGCCGACTGGGATTCAAATGTCATTTATGAATATAATAGTCGTGGCCATGTTGCTGACTGGGATTCAAATGTCATTTATGAATATATTAGTCGTGGCCGTGTTGCTGGCTGGGATTCAAATGTCTTTTATGAATATAATAGTCGTGGCCGTGTTGATGACTGGGAATAGAACGTCGTTCTGAATATCAGGTGACTGTGTTGCCGCTTGGAAATCAAACGTTTTCTCTGAATAAAAAGTGACTGTGTTGCTGATAGAGAATCAAACTGTTCTTGAACATTAGTGGCAGTGTTGCTGACTGGGAATCAAATACCATTTTAAAAAGAAAAAGTTCCCTTCTGAAACAAATCATTGCCAAGTTCTGAACGTTCTGGGTTGCAAAGTTCAACAATTAGGATGTTATATAATTTATGTGGCATTGTCCGCCAGAGTCAACATTCTGATGCCATAAGAAAAGGTCATTGACCTCAGCATTCGATTCTGAAGAGGAAAATCGTCACTTCTGGTTTTGGTTCCCTTATTCAATTTAATGATTAGTGAACTTTTGGTGGTGTTTTTTTTTAATTGCTTATTTTTGGTTTCTCCGTTTTTGGCAGTTTTTACAAGTGAAACTTAATAGATGTCTGGAACGTGTACTTGAACTTGTCTGGACCGGAAGAACCAAAGTGTGCAGATGAAAATTAACGGCCAAATTTTTGTTCTTCCCAGAGATCTCTCTTACTTGAAACCGGAACAGAGCAGTTATGATTGACACGGACGAAGAACGCCAGGCAAATAATTTTGGCCGTCCCCGAGATTGATTGCCAATTACACACGGTCACTGAGGTATGTAAGAGAAAAAATATAATAAAAATATAAAAAAAATAACGCGCACACACACACACGCACACACACTCACACACACACACACACACACACACACATACACCTCCACCAACTCCAATATCAAACGAGAATTTTTATCTCGTTGAAAATCAACATCCAGATAAATTTCGTGTCATTTTAAAAAGGGCCTTTATAATACCAGGCGAGGGTATCGAGGCTGCTCGACCCCCTGCAGTCTCGCATATTTTGTGCCTTTCCTCTATGACAGGTTGCCCATGCCTGAAGTGGACACTCCTACAGCATCATTCCACGACCTTACTTCTTGTTTGTTCTATCTCCATTTTCTGAAGATGAAAAAAACTGGATAACTTTTAGTACACAGAATGAGGTAGGACAAATGTACACTTTGTCACTTGTTTAAAATGCGTCGTGGCACTTGTCAAGCTATTTCACGGTTCCGATTTATTCCCAACTCCTTATCATCATAACTAAAGCCCGCAAGCGTTTCACGTCGAATTTCTCAGTTGTACAAAAAGTGGATCTGGAACAAACAAGGACTAAGAGGTCGTGATTCCCTGACAAGTTTACTACACAACCTGCATCGCTGAAACAAGACTAACAGAGGAAGAGTGACTGATCAAAAAATGTTTATCCTTGACCCGCCAATAGCGTTGCAGGTGAAGCTTTTCAAATATCCCAAGAAGCCCGTATAAAAAAGTCACAAGATTTGTTTTTTCGAACGCAAAACTTGTGTTTAAAAGTTACAACTTCACAATACCTTGAAGATTGGCTCGCAAATCATGCTGTGTAAGAGATACTCACATTATTTATGGGCAATCTCAAAATGCCCCTTAATTTATCTTTTAGGTTACAAAAAGCATTGTAACTGGAAGGGCATTTTTGTGTGCATGCACGTCATTTTGGGAGACTATTATCGGTACTTGGGATTAGAGATCTTGGAGATTGGAGACTTCTTTCGGTGTTTTCTTTAGGATCTTTGTTTTCAAATAGACAAATAATAACAAAAATATACAAAGACCCAAAAAATCCCAAGATCTGTAAAAAAAAAAAAATGTTTTTAAACGACAAGATCCTAAGGTAGACCCTAAAATGTCACTTCATTTATGCCTGTTTTTTAATTTATTGAGTTGTGATAAATGTTTATGTAATGGTTCGCAAAATCTGTGTACCATGTATGGGCTCTCATTCTTAAACGCTCTGTGAAAGAGAATTTTCCCTCGTGGGATAATAAAGAGATTTTTACCTTATCTTATCTACCTTATCTTATCTTATCATCTCCCAAGATCATGGGAACAATGCCATGAACTGGCAACTCTGCCCGCGACGACGCTGCCTTGTCCTCGAGGAGCAATTCCAAAAACAGAGAACTTCATGTTGTTATTTTTTGTTTCTTCAGAATTTCTCGGTCCCCAACTGTGTTAATCACGCCATCAAGCATCAACGACTGGCGTGAAACATTAACGTATTTAACATAGTACAAGCAATTACGGCAGCGCCGGCTAACCGAAGAAAATTTGCTTTAGAATATAATTAATTCAATTTAACACTCATTAACACCATTCCCCAGTAGTCTTGGGTTCATGGTTAAGGTCCTATAAGGTTTGAATGAGAGGAGGGGGCTCACTGGCTTTCTAATACGTTCAAGGTCTTTCTTAGTTTGAGCAAAATAAAAAGGCGCAGAGAAAATTCAATCGAATTCAAGATACAAAGATTTCCAAATAAGCAACTTAAGTTGTTTTGTTTGTTTGTTTGTTTGTTTGTTTGTTTGTTCGTCTTTATCCGTATCCAGGAGGTAAATTTTAAACTTCGCCGTGTATCGTGGGTCTTCAGGACCCAGAGGAAAATAACGTTTGTAATTATCTCATTTCTGGGAATTTTTTCTTGAAATTCCAGGTATTCTTCAATGATGTCATTGCCCATCTCTCGGTAGTTTTAAAATATTAAAATATGCCCGTGCGTTCTCACCAATGCACATGCATTTTTGCATTTTTTTCTATTTCTGCCGGTACGTCTTGGGGTCTCGCAGACACTTTACTTTGATAGAGGATTTTATTGTAGGATTTTATTGCCATACATGCGACTTGTATTAATAGTTGAAACTACTAATAGTTGAAAATAGTTGAAATGACATCAGATTCTGATTTCTACAATATAGTGATTTTCCTACAGAGTTATGCATGGATTGTTTTGTTGTTGTTGTTTTTTTCGGGTTTTTTTTTTTTTTGCCAGGTAGCTCTCATGTTTACAATATATATATGGCCTTTAGCGTCTTTACAGACGGTCTTAGCAGCTAGAATATTCACTTTCACTTTGACTGACAGCTTCTCTCGTGGCTTATTCTACCAATGTTTGACCCGAGAGTGCGATGGCAGTGATTGCAGGTCAGTCTTTTGGGTTCACTTTGGCGAGTGTTTTCATTCCGCCTCTGTCGTTTTGTCAGGTATGTTTCTTTTGCCTTGAAGTCTATTGCGAGCGTGCCACTGCGCAATTTTTGTCTCCATCTGCTTCGATCATTTGCAAGGTTCTCCCATTCATTGGGGTCGATGTTGAATGCTTTCATCGTGACCTTGCAAGTGTCTTTGAATCGCAGATGTGGCCTACCTCTGGGTCGGTTGCCAGTAGCAAGTTCCCCGTAGAGAATTTGTCTGGGGATGCGATCATTTTCCATACGGTGGAGATGTCCAAGCCACCGCAGTCTTTTTTTGCCTAGGAGAGCCTGAGTTGATGGAATGTTGGCTCGGCTCAGAACTTCGATATTTGAGATCCTGTCTTGCCACTTGATCTTGAGAATTTTGCGTAGGCAGCGCAGGTGGAAGGAGTTGAGGGATCTTTCATGTTTGGAGTAGGTGGTCCATGTCTCTGAGCCATACAGCAGGGTGCTTAGGACGCAAGTTTGGTACACGAGTACCTTTGTTTTGATGGTCAGCTTGCTATTGTTCCACACCCTTTTTGAGAGTTTGCCAAAAGCTGTGGCCGCCTTTCCTATTCTGGCATTTATTTCAGTTGTTATGTCTGTGCTACCACTGATGGTTGAGCCTAGGTAGCAGAATTTTCCCACTTGCTCCAGAGGAGAGCCATTCAGCATGATTGGGTTGGGGTTTCTCAAGCCTTGTGTCAAAACTACAGTTTTTGAGACACTGATCCTTAGCATGAATTTGTCACAGGCTTTGGCAAGGCTATTGATGAGAGCCTGGAGCGTGGTTTCATCGTGGGCCACGATTGCAGCATCATCTGCGAAGAGGAGCTCTTGTAACATAATATGCTCTGTACGAGATTTTGCTTTTAGTCTGGCAACATTAAAAATGGAGCCGTCCACTCTGGTGTTAATAAGTACTCCACCTGAACATTGACCAAAGGCATTCTTGAGTAGGGCTGCAAAATATATACCAAATAAGGTAGGAGCAAGAACACATCCCTGCTTCACACCGCTGTTTACAGCAAATGAATTGGATGTGCAGCCTTCAAAGTTGACACATGCCCTCATGTCAGTGTGGAAGGATGCAATAAGTTTTAGCAATGTTGGTGGACAGCCTATGGATTTAAGGACTGCATACAGGCCAGATCGGCTTACGGTGTCGAAAGCCTTTGTTAGGTCCACAAAGCATGTTATAAGCGGCCTGTTTTGTTCTTTACATTTTTCTTGGATTTGCCGAAGTGCAAATATCATGTCAATAGTTGATCGTTTGCTTCGAAAGCCACATTGTGTTTCTGGTAAGACTTTTTCCGCCAGTTGTTGAAGGCGGCAGAGGATGACGCGAGCAAAAGCCTTTCCAGTAATGCTGAGGAGGGATATGCCTCGATAGTTGTTGCAGTCGCCTTTGTCTCCTTTGTTCTTGTAAAGTGTGACAATTTTGGCGTCTCTCATATCATGTGGTGTCACGCCTTCTTTCCAACACTGCAGTAACAGATTATACAGGTGTGGTAATAGTGGGCCTTTTAGGTCTTTTAATACCTCTGCAGGAATGTTGTCACTTCCTGTGGCTTTTCCAGCAGACAGGTGGTCGATTGCATTGGAAAGCTCGACTAAGGAAGGTTCAGCGTCAAGTTCGGCCATTATTGGCAGTTTTTGGAGGTGTTCCTCAAAATCTGGTGGAATATTTTTCTCAGTTGAATACAACAGAGAGTAATGCTCTACCCACCTATTCAGTTGTTCATTTTTATCTGTGATGGGTTCACCATTTACAGACTTAAGTGGGGCGCTTTTGGTGATGATTGGCCCAAGAGCTACTTTCATCTGACTAAAGGCGGTTTTCATATCTCCCTTTTCATTTGCCTCTTGTATGCTGTTACACAAGTCTGTCCAGTATTTGTTGGCGCAACGTCTTACCTCCAGCTGAAGTTTAGCTTTTGCATTTTTCAAACAAGTTTTTGTACTCTGATTGCAATTTTTGTTATACTCATTGAAAGCAGATTTCTTTTGCTCAATGAGAGGTAGGAGAATTTCGCTGTTCTGGGCTACCCAGTCGTTGTTTGAAACTTTATGCTGTCCAAAAGACTTGATGGCACAGTCATGAATTTTTGAACTGAGAGTGTTCCATGTTTCATCTACCGAGTCACATTGGGTGACATTATCCATGCTTTCAGCAAATAACTTTTCAAATGACTTTCTATTTGATTCATCTCTGATTGCTGTTACATTGATCTTAGGGATTGAAGGGGCTTTTGATCTGTATATTTTCTTGGCCGAAATTTTGATTTTGCTGACTACCAGTGCATGGTCGGTGTCACAGTCAGCACTGTGGAGGGAACGAGTTATTTTTATACAGCCCAAACTCTTCCTCCTTGAGAGAATAAGATCTAATTGATGCCAATGGCCAGACCTGGGATGGCGCCATGATGTTCTTTGGCATCTCTTAAGGTCAAAGTACGTGTTTGTAACACATAATGAGTTTACGGAGCATAGCTCCAGAAGGCGCTGCCCGTTTTCGTTGATGTTGCCAATGCCGAAGTGCCCAATGCACTTTGGCCATGCGGAGTGATCTGCTCCCACTCGAGCGTTAAAGTCACCCAGAATTAGCAGGCCTTCGGTGAGAGGGATGTTGTGGAGAGTCCTCTGCAATGCCTCGTAGAAAATGTCTTTGGTTTCTTCAGAGGAGGTAAGTGTTGGGGCATAGACACAGATAATGTTGGTAAAACCAGACCGGGTGTTCAGTCTGAGTGTCATGATGCGTTCTGACACTCCAATTGGAGTTGCGATCGAATTGATAAGGGAGTTTTTTACGGCGAAGCCCACGCCGTGGATTCTCGGCTGTTCGCTGCTAAGGCCCTGCCAGAAGAAGGTGTAGTTTTCTTCTTTGACTGACCCGGAGTCGGGAAGTCGAGTTTCTTGAAGGGCAGCGATGTCGATGTTTAGTAGCTGAAGTTCTCGATCAATAATTTGGGATTTCCTGATGGAGTCAATATCAGTGAGATCTTGCTGTTGCAAGCCTGGGCGCATTGTTCTGACGTTCCAGGTACCAAGTTTTAGTATTTTTCTGTTTTTGCCAGGTGCACACTTTACGTCAGCTTTTTGACTTTTGGTCTAGCTCCAACCACCTTATGAAGCAGGCTGACGTGGCGGAACAACACCCAACTGCCTGGGGGCTGCCCAGGTTACGGCGGGCGGTAGTTGATCAATGCAGCTGAAAAGCCGCTCCCACCGACAGAGGGGACCCCTGGCGCTCATCCGTACGCCAAATGGATTGAGCTTATCACCGGTAACTGCCACCTCCCGTGTTGTGCCCATCCGTAACGGATGGCTGGAGTGTCCTCTCCAAATCGAAAATGGGTGGGCTTATAGAGGAGAGACAGACGCTTGCCAAGCCCGAGCAAACGCCTCCTCGTTTTGCTGCCTTGCCTGGGCTATTTTGAAGAGATGGTGCTTTGCCCAGAGGCACCACCCCTCTCTCTGCCATTCTAGTTAAACCCAAGGGAGAGACCAGGTCAATACACTTGGAACTAGTCCGGCTGCAGGAGATGCTGGAAGCCAGTTTGATGCAGTTCTCCCTGACAACCACCTTCGGGTCTCCACTCCTGATTTTCTGTCTGGGTTTACTCCCATAGCCTTTGCTATCATAGCAACACACAAGGCAGTGTGGTATTTGTATTCAGGGTTACCTTCCCCTAGTCTTCCTCTCTCCCGAGATGACCCACAAGACAGTGGGGGTGACAGTAGCAGGCTGTATTGTGTACTGTCATACAATAGCAGAAAACTCTGGCCTGACAATAAACTTACAATAAACATGTTTCGAATTCCGTGCCACCGCCTCATCCCGCCCACGCCTGTAAACAAAATACATTCTAATTAGGACAGTCGCACCACTTAGGTCGACCAGGTCACGTTATTGTCACAAATCCCAGACTGGGAGATGTAATAAGTATGACAGGACAACAATCACGAACAAACAAGTTTAACACTTAACAGAACAACCCATCAGACTCACACATTTATTAAACCTAATTATACATATAATAGCGCAATTACATACATTATATTATTGAAATGACTGCCGTACAACGGCCTTATTCTCACACACACTCTCCCTCGGATCCACAATCCGGTAGTTACTCCTAAAGGCACTTCGGCCTCAGCCTCTCCCCTCAGGGTCTTAATAGTACATTAATGATTCACTGGCACCGCAGTCTCTCAATATCACCTTCCTATTGTCATACACCGTAGCACTCCCCTAGCACCTCAGCAGGGCAATAACACATTATTATTTCCATAGCCATCAACATGGCAACAACATAGTATCAGTTCACTAGCCTACCAACATGGCAACAACATAGTATCAGTTCACTAGCCTATCAACATGGCAACAATATAGTATCTCATTCACTCTCATATCTACGTCCCTGTCCGTGGCCTGACTGTCACGACTTTATGTGCCTCCACTGTCCTACACTGACAGCCTCACTTCTGGCCTATGTGTGGCCTCCGGCCCTATGCTGGCCTATCCCCTGTGCTCATCGAGGTGGCTCTGCGGCCCGTCCCCGACACCTACAAGAATAACATTACATTGGTATAATATCCTACCATTTCTATTCACTCCACCTCTCCTTACAACCCATGAAACGTACACACACTAGTTCACCTTTCACTCACCACGCCTCTTACGGTAACACACTTCCATCGGAATACACACTACTCACTCGCGCTACAAATCCATGAACTCACTTTCATCTACCGCTCGTGGCGCACATTGCTATATCCAGTATCAAGGACTTCCACATTCCTCACATATACTTATTTACATCATGGTAATAGACGAATATAATATAATACATCAATCATAATAATCAATCAACGTTCTACATACCAGTCATAACTGGACAGACTGTCACTAGTCTTCTCGACTGCTTCCCCTTTATGTCCGCCCGATGGGCTTTTATTCACAGGTCCGATCCCTAGGACCTTCTAACTTGCAGTGATAGTATTACCGCGCTTTCGCCTCCTTCAGACCCCGCCCCCACTACTACTCACAACAGCACGCTTAACTTGCTGTCTACTGTGAGCCTTTCTTACTCTACACCCGCTCTGTAGCAATCCCCTTAATTGCACTCACTCCACTCGTGACATCATCCCCCACCCCAAAAAAATTAATGCAATTAATTTCAAATCGCATCAAGATGACTGTCAACGAGTGAGCGTGAGCAATACCTACACTAAAAAAAAATGACCTAGTAGTTCCCCTAGTATATAAAATACCGAAATCAGGGGAAAATATGGGGATCCGTATGGCCTGCAATATGCATATATGTGTCACATCCTGAATAGCTAACTAACCACAATACTTAATACAGAATCAAAAACCATTCAACCTATCAACCATTCTTCATATCATATTTATAATGTCAATATTTTAAAGTGGACTTATTCACACAGATCCTGTCAATGTTCCTGTCCTCCGATGTATAAGCTCCTGAAATCTTCCCCTAGGCTCGACTAAGGTAGTCGGCGATATGATTGCTGGTTCCTGGAATTGGTTGAATAACGAAGGTATACGGCTGCAAAGCCAATGCCCATCTAGACAAGCGTGGGCTGGACGAACGATTCTTCGACAAAAATGTCAGTGGCTTGTGGTCTGTCTGGATACAAAATTCTCGTCCCATGAGATAACGTCCCAATTTCTGGACGGACCAGACAATGGCAAGACACTCACGCTCTATCACAGAATACTTTCTTTCTCTCTGCAATAACTTCCTACTGACATAACATACAGGATGGAGACATTCGTTCTTCTCCTGTAGAAGACAAGCGCCGACACCAGAGTCCGACGCATCCGTTCTGAGGATAAAATTAGATCGAAAATCGGGTAATATCAGAATGGGTGACGATGATAATGCTGTCACCAAATTATCAAATGATGTCTGACATTCAGACGTCCACTGGACCTTATCGGGTTGTCCCTTCTTAGTAAGGTCAGTAAGAGAAGATGATAAGGAGGAAAAATTTGGAATGAACTTTCTGTAATAATTTAAAATTCCCACTAAGCTTCTGACTTGTTTCTTTGTTTTAGGGATTTGCAACCCTACTAACTTGTCAATTTTTGTTTCTTCAGGTCTCTGAACACCTCTACCCACAATATGTCCTAAGAATATTATCTCTGGACATGCCAAATCCATCTTTGCGGGTTTAGCAGTTAACCCAAAATGACGTAATCGTTGAAAAATTACTGTTAGTGTCTGAATATGATCAGACCATGTCGACGTATGGCATGCTATATCGTCAAAGAATGAAACGACATTAGGTATGTCCTTCAACACTAGTATGAGAATACAGATACTCTGGTCTCTCATGAAACCTCTGCAGCATATCAACGTGGAAAACCTTTATTGATCCATCAATGTGGATAGCGTAATCTACCCTCGAAACAATTCGCTCAATAACATAAGGACCTTTCCATGTCATCAATAACTTATTATGGTCCGTAGGTAACAACAACAGAACCTTGTCTCCTGGCTTAAAAATTCTCATTTTGGACCCTCTATCTTTGTAGTTCTTTGCTCTTGCTGAAGCGATACTAGACGCTTCTTCTGCTATAGTGCGCGCTGAAGATAATCTTTCTCTTAAATCAACAAGGTCTATCGAAACCTTTTTAAACGGTTCCGAAACCGTGGGGATCTTCTGAAGAGGGGCCTGGGGTGTACGACTCTTATGCGTCGTCTTTTGGCACGCACTGCACGTCTTACAATACAGCCGTACATCTCTATGTATCGATGGCCAATAAAACCCTTTCAGAACTCTCTCCTTGGTTCTAGCACTTCCCATATGACCCGCTAATGGAACACCATGGGCCAGACGCAATACTGTAGCAATTAACGACCGTGGCACGACGACCTGCTTTTGAACGGAAGCCACTGTGACGTAGATCCGGAACAGAATGCCCCCCTGAACAAAAAAAGAAGACGAGCCGTTCTTATATTTCCTCGTCTTCTCGGTTCGCGCTTCCCCAAAACATGGGTTTAATGATGGGTCCTCCCTTTGTAATCTCGCCAAGCGCTCTGGCGTGATATCTAGGTTGACCGCTGGCGTCGCCAAAGGTCTAATCTTATCTTTATCAGCTACCCGTCGACGTGTTTCGACCGCGGCGCAAAAGTCAATACCTTTTGATTGCGACCATGCTTGCACGTTCTCATCGGAAGGGGAAACTACCCGTGATACATTCCCAATGATGAGCTGGGCGCCTGGAAAACAACCAACGACTGCTTCGACTTCCCCGTTAAGGAAAGGTGTATCTATCATTATTCTTGCCATGGGTAATTTCTCAATGGCCCCCGAAAATTGGATGCACGGGACAGTCTCACCTGTAAGCTGTGAATCCCGAATGCAGTCTCTATGCACTCCCACAACGGTAGATCCCGTATCTCGTAAAACCGAGACCGGTTCGTCCCCAACAAACCCCGGATAAACCCTAAGACCACCTCCTGTATGACATGAATTTATAACGGGGATCTTTCTCCCACAAGGTAAAACACCGGAAGATAATAACTTCTCACAACTGGGACACTTAGAATACTGTCCGCCTCCGTTGTCCGATGTAACGCACGCAGCCGCATGATGAAATTTATTTGGGGAACATGGACTGGAGCTACTGTCCGCGTTCGCCGCTATCCTACCTGCAGGGCAGTTCACGCTGATGTGATCTGCTCTTCCGCAGTTCCAACACTTCGCGGCCCTACACTCGCGGGAAAAGTGACCCACGCGTCCGCAAGTCCAACACTCCGCTCCCTGTGCTGCCCTAGGCCTGGGTCCCCGTGACCCATCGCGACCGGAACTAGAGTCCCTATGCCGTCGGTTATCGGCAAAGGTTACGACTCGCCCCCGGCCATTACCGCGACCTAGCCCTCCTGCTCGGTCAAACTTACCGGATCCATATGCCGGTGATTGGTGATAGCCCCTATGCTGCCCCTGGGCTTGCCCGCTATAGGCACCACGCTGGCGCGACCTGTCCCCAAGTCCTGCCGGCGACCCCTCGACAACGGCGACGTACCCAGCATCTTGGACGTACGCCCTGGCGACTGGTTTGGACGGATGCGCCGTACGGTATGCCTCCGCCAACTTAGACGCCTCCTGCACCGTCGCGGGTTCGTTCTCTTTCAGGAAAGCCACCAGATCTTTGTGGCACGACGCGTACAGCTGGTCACGGATCATTAAGTCTTTCAGTTTAGCAAAATCCGCGCCCACATGCGCCAAGTCTACCCAGTTCGCGAAATACTCCGTTAGTCTCGCGACGAAGGCAGCAAAGTCCTCCCTGGTATCTGCGCGTGCTCGCCTAAACTGCTCCCGGAAATATTCCTCGGTACGCGCAAATCGGCGAAGCAGCAAAGCCTTCAGCTTATCGTAATCTTGCACGTCTTCGCGCTGTAGCTCTTTAAAGTAGGTTAACGCTCGCCCCTGCAAAAGCGAGGCCAGGTACGTGGCCCATAATTCCTTATTTTCCCCCCATTGCAATTGTGCGTTCAGCTCGAACCTGTAAAGGAAGGCGTCTATGTCGTCCTTCCGGTCGTCGAACGTAGGGAGCTTAATCCTAACGCCACCCTTATTGTGTACCTGCCGCTCAACTGTTTCCGTTGGCGTATTCTTTTTGATTTCCAACTCCGCTATTCTTATTCGCGCCTCTCTCTCCTGTTGCTTATCCTGTCTCTCCTGTTGCTTATCTTCTAACTCCTTTAACTTAAACTCCCTCTCCTGCTCCTCTTTTTCTTGTTGACGCTCTTGAGCTTCTTTTTCTCTCTCTCTATCCTTAGCACGCTCATCGCGCAACTCTGCCTGCTGTTCTTTAATCCAGCCGCGTAGCTCCTCTCCCTCCAGGCCAAGTTCCTTACCCAATTTCATTAGTTGTTGGAGTTCCGCCATTTCACAGATTTATGGTTATGGTATCTCTTATAAGACGATCAACCTGTCGGTATGATCACTAACGATACGACCAGAGACCTGAGATCACACCAGATATAACAATACCCGGTTCAGAATACAATTCAGAAATTTACCTTTACAGCACAACTAATTCTATATCTATAAAATGTATGCACTATTAATTATAAAAGAAAATAGAAACGACAAGAATGAAGAAATACAGTAGAAGGACCACAAGTACGTCAAGGACAACGAACCAGACTAGGACAAAGCTTCTACAAAAAAAAAACTATAATGGAAAAAAAAAATGCAACCTACTACGCCGATTACACTACAAGGTACGAACAAGAACAGAGTCTGAAAAAAAAGAACGTATCTATAGATAGGGAGGAGAAGGACGAGAGAAACGTCTTCCTAAAACAACGAGGAAGATAGAACGGCACAATCTAAACAAAAATACAGGTCCCTACAGAACTGTTCACTGTGATGAACGAAGTTCCTAGATTAGCCCACCTCCCGAAGAGGACAAACTACGCTCACCACAGCAAACCCGCGCCACCGCCCGTATAATCGATTACAACGAAAACAGAAAAACAGCAGGAAAAGACAGAAGAAAAGACAGCCCTCAATCCAGGGCACAAAATTTCCACTTAACTTTCAATTTTTGAAATTTTGAGTAAAACTCCTCCCTTTAATCGGAGCTCTGGCTGCTCGTCTCCTCAGGCTGCACGCACACACTCTGGAAAGTTTAAATACACATTAATACCTATTCATAGCAATACATGCATCAATACATATTATTATTCATAAACATACATAAATCATATCATCATGAAATTTCCATTCGTCCCACGAACAAAGACAACAGCACGAATTCCTAGCACAACAGAAAAACAACTAGATATAACGAATACACAATGTCAAAATGACCACAGGTAAACAGGACGAGCCCCCAGTGTCACAACGGACGAGCCCCCAGTGTCACAACGGACGAGCCCCCAGTGTCACAACGGACGAGCCCCCAGTGTCACAAATCCCAGACTGGGAGATGTAATAAGTATGACAGGACAACAATCACGAACAAACAAGTTTAACACTTAACAGAACAACCCATCAGACTCACACATTTATTAAACCTAATTATACATATAATAGCGCAATTACATACATTATATTATTGAAATGACTGCCGTACAACGGCCTTATTCTCACACACACTCTCCCTCGGATCCACAATCCGGTAGTTACTCCTAAAGGCACTTCGGCCTCAGCCTCTCCCCTCAGGGTCTTAATAGTACATTAATGATTCACTGGCACCGCAGTCTCTCAATATCACCTTCCTATTGTCATACACCGTAGCACTCCCCTAGCACCTCAGCAGGGCAATAACACATTATTATTTCCATAGCCATCAACATGGCAACAACATAGTATCAGTTCACTAGCCTACCAACATGGCAACAACATAGTATCAGTTCACTAGCCTATCAACATGGCAACAATATAGTATCTCATTCACTCTCATATCTACGTCCCTGTCCGTGGCCTGACTGCCACGACTTTATGTGCCTCCACTGTCCTACACTGACAGCCTCACTTCTGGCCTATGTGTGGCCTCCGGCCCTATGCTGGCCTATCCCCTGTGCTCATCGAGGTGGCTCTGCGGCCCGTCCCCGACACCTACAAGAATAACATTACATTGGTATAATATCCTACCATTTCTATTCACTCCACCTCTCCTTACAACCCATGAAACGTACACACACTAGTTCACCTTTCACTCACCACACATCTTACGGTAACACACCTCCATCGGAATACACACTACTCACTCGCGCTACAAATCCATGAACTCACTTTCATCTACCGCTCGTGGCGCACATTGCTATATCCAGTATCAAGGACTCCCACATTCCTCACATATACTTATTTACATCATGGTAATAGACGAATATAATATAATACATCAATCATAATAATCAATCAACGTTCTACATACCAGTCATAACTGGAAAGACTCTCACTAGTCTTCTCGACTGCTTCCCCTTTATGTCCGCCCGATGGGCTTTTATTCACAGGTCCGATCCCTAGGACCTTCTAACTTGCAGTGATAGTATTACCGCGCTTTCGCCTCCTTCAGACCCCGCCCCCACTACTACTCACAACAGCACGCTTAACTTGCTGTCTACTGTGAGCCTTTCTTACTCTACACCCGCTCTGTAGCAATCCCCTTAATTGCACTCACTCCACTCGTGACAGTTATGTTTTGTTTTTCCCCCAGTACCAGTATTGAAGGAATTTAGTTCTACTTCTTCGGGTCGTGACCTATGTCCTTGTTTGTTCCAATTCCACTTTTTGCACCCCTGAGAAATTCGACGTTAAGCGTTTGCAGCTTCAGTATTATAATGATAAAGAGTTGTAATAAATCGGAACTGTGAAACAGCTTGATAAGTGCCTCAACGCATTTTAATTAAACAAGTGTCAAAGTGTGCATTTGTTATGCCTCTTCTACATACTAAATAATCTCAAGTTTTTCAGAAAATGGCGATAGAACAAACAACAACGAAGTTGGCTAGGTGTTAAATTTACTTTTGAGAAATTCATCTGTGAAATATTGAAATTCAGTTCATATTATAAATGCTACTTAGTTTAAATTGTTCCTACAGCATAGTTAACAATGCAATGCTAATAATAAAAATAATAGTCATAACAATAGTAGCCTACTAATGAAATAATAATAATGATAATGTTAATATCTGTAGTCTAGCGTTTTGTTCTTTACGCACTTGTACCAGAATTTTCCGTCAGCTAGTTGTTTGTTTTCTTGCACTCGATTTGAAAACATTCTATTTTCTATGACTTCCCCGCACTAGTTATGAAACCTTTTATTCCCCCCCCCCCACCCCCTTTTTCTGGGAATTCTCGTTGACGGAAATGGAATCAGACACATTTTAACCCGTGTGAGGCTGGTACATTTTCATGAAAAGAGACAGCGGATATTATATTCTTTCAGATTAAAAATATCATTCCTTTTGTGCGTGAGTATGTGTATGTGTGTGTGTGGGGGGGGGGGTGTATGCGTGTGTGTCAAATTACTCATTGCAATATTTCACCAAAGGAGACAAAGAATAAAACATATTTTCAAGATTGCCTTTTTTTTTTCAAATTCTCATTAAAAATAATTGTGTTTTTCTAAAATTATGTTGTTTGTATTTTCTCCGTATTTCTTTTTTTTTTTTTAATTAACAGTACATTTCGTGCAAGGAGAGCAGAAAGGTTATAGATCAGCCGTACCAAAAAAAAAAAAATGCTGCCAGATGCAATTTTGAATACGATTAGGTTTCAATATTTACGTTTTGTAGGGAATTAATCTGTCGAGTTTTGAAGCCATCGTTCATAACTAGCCTAACCCGGTAAGAGTATTAAAATTTTGCGGCGTTAGTTGAATCAAGACATAACCTGTCAACCTGCCAACCCCATTTCAATCCTCGCCGTGACCACGTTACTCCAGCTCATCCCCACGACGGCAGACAGTTTTTATAACAATAAATTCCTCTTTAACCCATTTCCTACGGTAACTTTTGTAGGTGTGGACGGGAACTCCCAACACTATCCAGTTTGAAATTTATGGTTAATTCAAAGATGTTTTTTCCTTTCACGCAGTCTAAACACAAGACATTATACGTTAGACATTAAAGTAAAAGAAAACCAATGAACCAGAATAGGATTCAATATTTTGAGAAGTTGGCTTGGATATTAGTGTTGGAAAATCGGTGTCCACTTGAGCCTAATATTCGGCTTTCCGTAGCGAATGAGTTAAGAGTGTGGTGTATCTGACATCACAAGACCTACGACTCCCATGATAAAATCCTCTTCAAAAGTTTGGTGTCTGTGAAACACCAGGACGTACCAGTAAGAAGGGTAAAAATGCATGTGCACTGGTGAGCAGGTACGTGCATAGTTTAAAACTATGGGAAACTGAGCAATGACGTCATTGAGGAATACCTTGAATTTCAAAACAAAAATCCCAGAAGTAAGATAATTACAAATCTTTTCTTTTTTTTTTTTTAAATCCCGAGCTCATTATATTTCTTTTTTTGTGGGTACCCCCATCCGTGGGTGAGCTTAACTTGTTAAACGGTTATGTTTACACATAACATTCAGTATTGTGTCATCTTGTTAGTTGTCTTTAAATATATTTTGTTTGTTTTAGTTACTGTTTGGAGAGTAGAGAAGAAATGGGGTTTGTTACTACAAATGCTTGTTAGTTTTCTACTTGCCCCTGGCCTGTACAAAATGTCACTTGTTTGGAAAAACAATATTAAATAAATAAAATGGTGTAGTTTTTGCTTTTGGGGGGGGGGGGGTTGGGCAGGACGGGGGAAGGGAGATAGCTGTGTGCCAGTGTTGGTTTCCAGTTTGTTTCTTCATCTCCGGCATGGAACTTGAAACTTGCCGGTTGTGTAAGTTACTTAATTTCCTGCTCATTTGTTTACGCTTCTTCCTGTTCGAATTTTCTGTCGCGACTTTCAATGTGTGAAATGAAAGCGTCCGAAAATGTGAATGGTTCACACGGATTCGATTTGTTATATTAGACTAATTTTACAAACAAACAAAAAAGACACAAAAAAAACATTGATTTAATTTCCATACCACAGGTCGAAGTTAGAATTGTCAGAAATGGGCGTGGATCGAGTCCACGTAAGAAATTTCGTATGATTAAAATGAATGACGAATATTGCGTTTGTTTTGTCGATGCTTTCCTTCCTTGTCTTACTCAATGGGGCTATGTCATAGCGGAGACGAGGCGTGGGCACGGCATCGAAGGGTTAAGGCAAAAAACTCATGAACTAGCGAAAAGAAAGAGTGTTTCCATGTGTACGGAAATTGCGTTTCCGCAAATTCCATATGATTAAAATGAATGACAAATACTGTTTTTGTATCGACAATGCTTCCTTTCCTTGTCTCACACAGTGACGCTATGTCATTTTGGGGACGAGGCGCTTGCGCGGCATCGAAGAGTTAAGGCAAAAACCCATCAAGTAGTAAAAAGAAGGAGAGTATTCATGTGTACGGACATTGCGTTTCCGTACACATGAAAAGATCCTTTCTTTTTCTCTACTTGAAGGGTTTTTGACGCTTCCATTGCCGTTTCCGTCTCCGCACATATGGAAACGCAGCTTCAGTGTTTTGAAAATATCTCAAGATATTATTTATTTAGGTTTGTCTAAGCAGGAGGTGGGATTTAAACACGAGAACCCTTTGCACTCGGGCCAACGACTCTAAACATTAGGCCAGTGTGCCAGCTTAATAAAGTACAATTATACTTGGTGGCTGAGAATTGGATCCTAGCAAGAATTAAAGTATATTAATGTGCTCATCAGATTTGTAGTGTTATATTAGATTAACTTTAAAAAAACAACAAAAAACTTGACTGTTAACAGCAGTGGTTCTCAGCCTTTTTCAGGCAATTGCCCCCTTATACTCCAAATTTCCTTTCATTCGCTCACGTTGAGAATCACTGGTTTACAGCCAGTAGGCTGTTTTGCTCTCTATGGGAATTCAAAGACATCAATTCTTTTCTGGGACGTTCCACTTAATATGTTACCTAAGTGCCATTTTTCAAATCATGCCTGGGAACAAAATTAATGGTTGTGTTGCAAAGGGTTGGTAATTAAATTAATATTTTTGGTTAGCATTATCTTCCTTGCCTGATCATGTGACCTGGCGACCATCTTGGAAAAGAGCACGTGTTTTCAACCTCCCATCAGTTACCAAGATTATATCCTGTCAGTTACTAGAACTAATTGCTCCATTGTGCTTAAAAGTAAAGAAGCCTTGATTATTTCTGCCGTTTCTGTATGCTCAAATGCATTTTTTTTTTTAATGTAGGAAACCATTGTTCACTAATCCTGTTGGTTTGGTTTCACAAACTTTGCAGTTTCATTTTGCTATGTAAAAAAAAACGGTCTTTTTTCTGTCTCATCACTTACCAACTGAAGTGAAGGCAGCCGAATGGACTCATCTCAATTTTTATTATTTAAAACACATTCTTATCATTTCTGTACCATTTTTCTGGAGGATTGATCAATCCATTTTGAATTAAATGGTTGATTATTTATTTAGTGGCCTTTTCTTTCTCAAGAAGAACGTTACCGTGGAATGTCCCTTCTTCTTTTTACTTGCGTATTTCCTGGCAAATAAATTAAAATAGCACCTGAATGCATGTAGATGTAGGCCTAATTGTATTGAAAGAGACAGCATGAAATGAGTAATGGGAGCTTACTCGGAAATACCACAATATTGGTACATGGTATCAATGATCTCATTTTTAAGGGAGATACAACAAAACTGCTTTTCTGTAACTTGGAACTGGTTAAAGATCGAGGAATAATGAAAAAATTGCAAGAAGGAGCTTGTCATTATTACAGTATTGCCATTATGAACCCCAATTCATATCACAGGAGATACAACAATTTTGCTCTATACCCGCGATATGTAGCCAGTGATTCATGTCCACAATCTAAGGCCGTAGTTCTCAAAGTGGAGGAGATCGAAGAACGATTTGGGTGCAAATACAAGGCAGCCATTGACTTGTTCAACACCACGCCAAGATTGGTTTCATGAACAGAATAGTCCTATTTCTCTTAGCATATATTTGATAAAAAATGCCTTCGGTTTGATCAGCCCGCAAATTGTGTACATGATTTACTTAGAGGTGCGAAGAAGGGTGTGTCTCATCTTATCGTTTCTAGATTCTTTGCTGTTACTGAGTAGCTGAGTAGCTTCCATACATTCATTTTTTTTTTTTAATTCTCAAATTGTTTCAAAAATTATTTAGAAGACTACAGATTACAGCAGAGTGGCCTTCACACATTCATGTTTTTTTAATTCTCAAGTTGTTCAAAAAATTATTGGGAATACTACTGACTACAGTAGAGTAGCTTCCATACATTTTATTTATTTTTTTTGCTACTTCTCTCGAATTGTTTCAAAAATTGTTTACAAGTGTCTCAGGTTTTTTTTTTAATTGTTATTTTTTTTTAATTACTATTTATATTCCATATAACCAGACGAAGGTCCTGGTGACTGAGAGGTTTGCATAACATTTCATCTTAGTTACATAATGAAACATACTTTTCTTTTAAGTATTCATTACATAATTCTAGTCTTCTAGAAGGACGAAAACTCGGAGGGCCAGTGAACATATTGCGCGCGTCAAAGATACCTTGGCAGTTGGAAATCGAGAAGAGTAGGCCGAATAGGCCCTTGCACGGGGAAAATTAAATAAATTTGTCCCTATATGGGGTTTTGAAACGGGGAAGAAAATCCTATTGCTTTGCCCAGGGGCCCATACTGACAATACGGCCCTGCCCAAGATTTCAAAAAAACAATGTGCCACTGGAACGCAATCACGTTGCATGTGCGCCCCTACCCTTGAAGAAACCGATATTCCTGGCACATGATTGTGACAACTGTAAAAGTTGACATAAAAAAAGCTGAATCAAAAACGTTGAATTTACAATAAATATACCAAGTTATTTTTGTTCTCGTTCCTGCGGGAAAGGTCAGCAGATCCTTGATATGGCCGACAAGATCAAGGTCTCCAAATACTAGCAGATCAGTAGCTCTGATTTAATGAGACATCAGCTTCCTACTCTGTCCTTTTAGTTTCTAATATAAAAATCCTTGAAAAAAAAAACACACACACACAAAAAAACAATGAACGGCCAAATCAGCTCGGCAGGCCTTGGTGAGAAACATCGATTCATTTCAGCATTAATTAATGACGTCTATGGCATGTTCGCTTAAAGACATGGTGTAAAATCCTGTGAAACACCCACCTTTGTGTGGGTGTTTAATCTATTTAAGGCCAAATTTTCATTTTCACTTTGTCCATGAAGTCTTGTCCCCGCCACGTGCCTCGGGAAGAACGTGACAGGAGACAGAACTTCGCTGAATTTGCTACATCACTAAATCCTCAGAATTATCATTGTGTCATAACTACCCGTGTGGACCCGGTGACGTATTAACAGTTGGGCGATGAGCCAGTTAAATGCCATGACTTGAAATATGGGAATTTAAATATAACAATTAAGTACATCTAGTTACATTTTGCCTCAGATTGTGGAACAAGGCATTTGTGCCTAACCAAGGATGCCGCAGGAAATCGCAATCATAGTTCCTGTTTGTTCCAATTCCACTTTTTTTACACAAGTGAGAAATTTGACATTAAACGTTAGCGGCTTTAGTATTACGATAAGGAGTTCGAACAAACTGAAACTGTGAAACAGCTTGATAAGTGCCGCTACGCATTTTAATCATGTGTCAAGGTGTGCATTTGTTATACCTCTTTTACATATTAAAAGATTTCCAGTTTTTCAGGAAATGGAGATAGATAAAATGTGAACTAAGATCACAAAATGTACATTCAGAAAATGGAAATAGAGAAATGTGAACTAAGATCACAAAATGTACATTCGGAAAATGGAGATATAGAAAATGTGAACTAAGATCACAAAATGTACATTCAGAAAATGGAAATAGAGAAATGTGAACTAAGATCACAAAATGTACATTCGGAAAATGGAGATATAGAAAATGTGAACTAAGATCACAAAATGTACATTCAGAAAATGGAGATAGAGAAAATGTGAACTAAGATCACAAAATGTACACTAATTTGTGCATTTAAGGATCTCTCGCAAGCATAGTGTCACAATATTTGTTCTTGGGCCGGCGAAAATCCCTTCTAGTGCGCGGGACCATAGTTTGCCGACCCCTGTCTTAGACACAAATATACAGTCCAAACGGTCAGCAATCGGTCATTTAATTTAATGCTCTCCACGGCTCCATCCTTTCATGACATACACTGAACTTAAACATTTCATTGCGTGTGTTCGTTTTCCAATCGGCTTGTAAGCGTCGCAGGAACAAAAGCTTAGGTCTGCAGCCAGCTGGGGAAGCCTGTCTTAAGATGGGTTTTCATGTGTACGGGAACGAAAAGGGAAACAGAAACGTCAAAAACGCTTCAAATAGTGAAATAGATCGAAAGAATTTTCACGTGTACGGAAACGTGTTTGGAAAGAATCTTTTTTTTTTTTTACTACTTGATTGATTTTTGACGTGTCCGTTGCCGCTTCCTTTTCCTTACACAAGAAAACACAGCAACAGAAATTCAAAAATCTTTTCAGTGGTGAAATAGAAAGAGTGTTTCCATGTGTACGGAAATCGCTGTTCTGTTTCTGTACACATGAAAACATAGCTTTAGTGTAATGCCATGGATCGTCAGAGCTTCTCTGACGCCACTGGTCCAAGTCTCCTTGGTTTCCCATTGGCTCGTGCATTTAGAGAACCTCACGTTGTGCGCAAGATTGGTCGCCTGGGAGATCTATAGGCATTCGCAAAAGGTGAACTTAAACAATAATCCTCAAGTGAAGTGGAATTATCATAGGACAAAATTCGACAATAAGTTGTTTTTTGGTGGTGGTGGTGGGGGGGGGGGGGGCTTGAATTATTTCGCTTCTAGGTAATTTTTATGTAGAAACATGCATAGGTAGACGAGATTTACAGAAGAGGTGTTTCAATTACTATATGAGGCGATAAACATTATGTGCACAAAAACTGGTAACAACTTGTTGGTACCTTACGAGAAAATTGTAAAAACAAGAACAAAAAAATTCCCTTTATTGTAGGTATGACTTTCACATTTACTGAAATTTCATGCGACTCAGAGCCACATTATTGACATTTACAAAGATTGAGCTATCATTTTAAGAATTAAATTTGTCTGACAGGCTGTTAATCCCATCGTTTAACCTTTTTCAATCCTCGGAAAGCGGATAAAGTTTTCCCATGCCCTTGAAAATGTTGCTGTAAATTAGCCTATAACTCCTCTGTGAAGTGCCCAGTCAACCTTGGCCCGAGTTTCTCATTTAAGTTAAAGAGAACTACGAACCCTGTAAGACTGGACAATGATACAGAAATCTTTATGGCTGACAGACAGTGTCAGATTACTGTAATATTTTTAAAGTCTTGGTGAATACAACTATTGTGATTCCATAAATTAAAATAAATAGTTGTTGTTGTTGTTGTTGTTTTTCATAATTAGTGATTTCTTGTCGTTCAGGAAGTCGGTGTACCTGGCTGTTTACGAAAAAAAAGAGGAAAATAATAATATTGATCTGACTTATTTTAGGTCAGGTCAGAAAAATCTGCTACTGGTAACATGTAATCCAGTACAACCTGTTTCATGAACTGGTACGCTAGCATGGTATTAGTGGGCGTGCACCTGTCGGTGCAAACGGCCAGGGCGGAGGAGGTTTCATCTAACCCAACGGCCACATGCTAGGGCACAATGTGACCCTCAGTACTTGAGTCCTTCATATTGGCCCCCGGTAGCGGTGTGGTCATAGGCTTGTTTGCCTAAATCACAGACGAAGAATTGAGCAAACTTCCCGGACGCAGCTTCGAAGCTGGCGGCAGCAGGCCAGTGGTTGATTGATAGGGCACATGGCAATATACCGTCACTCTGGCCTGGATATCGTGACACAGAGCATCCACCAGTATTGGTGTTCTTTGGTTTGGGTCTTTCACCCTAGTCAGTTGGGACTGCGAGGCTGTGGAGTAGCCTACAGGCAGCCGATCAGGCAATATGACTGTCCCTCTGGCATCCTCCTGCACCTGGATACATTTCCAGTCGTCTTGACCCTGTCTTGCCACTTGGATAAGTTGTGTCCTGGCGAGAGAGTGAGTCTGATGTTTGCGCAGCTCTTTCTCACTAAAAACAAATTCTTTGCGCCAGTCTTAACACTCACCTCGTCTTCTTTCATCTTTGTCTCGTCTTCTTTCCTCTCAAAATTCCAACGGCGATGGGCGAGTGCGGTGGCAGCAGGTTTGGATAGACTGGAAGCTGTTAGCACAGACCTACACGTTGGTGGCTGTGGGCTATGGTCGCTTCATCGTCGATTGAAGTGGAGGCGTGGGGAGGCAGCACCCACAGTAGCTGAGCAGCCTTATTTAAGGATAGCACTGCTCACCTCAACTGAGGAAGGGGCTAGAAAAGGTGCCCTAAAGAAAGCCCACTTCACATCACCCTGACTGGTATACCGCGACCAGTGGGGATCCCTTTTTGCGGTCGAAACAAAAAGAAATTCAGCTTACTCAGGCTAGGAGCCTGGAATATACGCACACTACAGGACAACTCAAACAACCCGGAAAGACGCACTGCACTTATTGCCATTGAGCTCAGCAGGTACAACCTGGACATAGTGGCACTCAGTGAGACCAGACTCCCTGATAGTGGCCAACTCAAAGAGCTCAGTGGTGGATACACCTTCTTCTGGAAAGGCAAGGGTGCAGTCGAACCGAGACTGCATGGTGTTGGGTTTGCAATTAAAAATGACCTTGTCAGAAACTTGCAGTCCATGCCAATTGAAATAAATGACAGGCTAATGACACTCAGGATCCCAGTTGGGAAAAGCCAGTCAGCCACCCTCATTAGCGCATATGCGCCCACCATGACAAACCCAGATGAAGCCAAAGACAAGTTCTATTCTGATCTAGAATCTGTCATATGCTCTGTCCCGGCAGCTGATAAGCTGATTCTCTTGGGAGACTTCAATGCTAGGGTTGGCTCCGAAATCTCAGCGTGGCCAAATGTTTTGGGCCCTCATGGAGTTGGTTCATGCAATAACAATGGGTTGCGCTTACTTACTTTGTGCGCTGAATTTGGCCTGTTCATTACCAACACAAATTTTAGTCTCCCCGTGACAAAACAGAACGTCATGGATGCATCCCCGCTCAAAGCATTGGCATCTCATAGACTATGTCATTGTGAGGAAGACTGACAGAAAGGATGTCCTTGTAACAAAGGCGATGTGTGGTGCCGAGTGTGGAACTGACCACAGACTCATTGTTTGCAAGCTCAGACTAACATTGAGGCGCAATAGACGCCCTCAAGGGAAAGCGCCACCTAAACGCCTAAATGTTTCAAAACTCTGCTCAGCTGAGAAACAGAGCGAGCTCTCATCAGAACTCTCCTCAAAATTGGATTGCGTGACTTTTGACCCTGAGATCATTGAACAGAGCTGGACTGACCTAAATACGACTGTACACTCTTGCGCCAGCAGCACAGTTGGTTTTCCTGTCCGCAAGCACCAGGACTGGTTCAATGATAATGATAATGAAATCAAAGTGCTCATTAAAGAAAAAAATAGTCTCATCCAAGCTCACTGCAGTGACCCCTCTTCCACAGCAAAAGCTGATGCACTGCGTGCATGTAAGGGTGTACTCCAGAAGAAGCTGAGGAAAATGAAAAATGACTGGCTTGAAGAGCGAGTAAGAGAAACTCAGAAATATGCCGACACAAACAACACTAGAAAGTTCTTTGAGAGCCTCCGAGCTGTGTTTGGACCATCCCGCTCTGGCACTACGCCACTTCTTGCGTCAGATGGTTCAACACGCATTGTTGAATTGAATGCCATAGTTCAGCGTTGGGCAGAACATTTCGGAGGTGTGCTAAATCGGCCATCAAATATAAATACTGAGTCAATTGACCGCCTCCCTCAGACTCCTATTAATGCAGCTCTTGCCAAGCCATTCACAGCAAATGAGACCCGAACTGCCACAAATCAGATGTCCTTTAACAAATCACCAGGCGTGGATTCAATTCCTGCTGAGGTGTATGCCTTCGGTGGAGAAAAGCTTATTGAAAGGTTGACCGAGTTGTTCAATCATATGTTGAAAGCAGGGAAGCTGCCACAGGACTTCAAAGATGCTTCAATCATCCATCTGTACAAAAACAAAGGGGACAGCCAAGTCTGTGACAACCATCGGGGAATCTCTCTACTTTCAATTGCTGGCAAAATATTGGCAAGGATGCTTCTGAATCGCCTTCTTGATCACCTCTCGTCAAATGACTTGCTTCCCGAGAGCCAATGTGGCTTTCGTAAAGAGAGGGGAACGGCGGATATGATTTTTGCTGCCAGACAGATTCAGGAAAAATGCATGGAACAAAATAAAGCGCTGTATATCACATTTGTTGGCCTCACAAAAGCATTTGACACAGTGTGTCGTGAAGGCCTCTGGAAAATCTTGGCGAAGTTTGGGTGTCCACCCGAATTCATCACAATAGTGCGCCAGTTTCATGATGGCATGTAAGCTGCAGTCAAAAGCAACGGCAGTGTTTCAGAGCCCTTTGCTGTCACAAATGGGGTAAAACAGGGTTGTGTCTTAGCCCCAACTCTGTTCAGCATCATGTTCTCTGCAATGCTACAAGAAGCCTTTAGCTCTCCTCCTCAAGGGGTAAGCATCAAGTACCGAACTGATGGCAGTCTATTCAACCTCAGGAGACTTCAGGCAAAAACCAAAACCAAAAGTACTCAAGTCTGTGACCTACTATTTGCTGATGATTGTGCACTTCTGGCACACGATGAGGATAGCATGCAAAACTGTGTTGATAAGTTCTCTAGTGCCTGTGACAACTTTGGCCTCACAATAAGCACAAAGAAGACGGAAGTGCTCCATCAGCCTACTCCAGACGACAAGTATCCTGTGACCCCAAATATCAAAGTCCATGACAGTCTTCTGAAGGTGTCGGAGAACTTCACCTATCTTGGCAGTACACTGTCTTCCGCGGCTCGTGTTGATACTGAAATTCTCTCAAGAATCAGCAAAGCCAGCTCTGCATTTGGCAGGCTTCGAAAGAGAGTATGGGATGTTGCCGGCATTCGCACAGACACTAAGCTGAAAGTGTACAATGCTGTGGTCCTTCCCACCCTACTCTATGGGGCTGAAACCTGGACAGTGTACCAATCGCATGCCAGAAAGCTAAATCACTTTCATCTGGCCTGCCTTAGAAAGATCCTAAGGATCAAATGGCAGGATAAAATTCCAGACACTGAGGTCCTCAATCGTGCCAAGGAATTGAGCATCTTCTGCCACCTGAAAAAAATTCAGCTACGTTGGGCAGGACATGTTGTCAGAATGCCCGACTCCAGACTCCCTAAGCAAATCTTCTTCTCTGAGCTCTCCAATGGAACGAGGAATGTTGGGGCCCCAAAGAGACGTTACAAAGACACTCTCAAGCAATCACTGAAGGCCTTTGCCATTGATGTGAGTGAGTGGGAAAAGCTCTCGCTTGATCGTGCAAATTGGAGGGCGGCCCTTACCAGAGGCAGCAAAGCATGGGAAGCTGACAGAGTCCAGCAGGCTATCAAAAAAAGAGAACGGCGCAAGAAAAGGCCCAGTGGTACTGAACCAACGGAGCACTCTTGTCATTTATGCGGAAGGGTCTGCAGGGCAAAAATAGGACTTATCAGTCACATGAGAAGCCATAAGTCATGAAAGAACAGTCTTTCCATTCTGTCCTCTGTGTCCTTTAGTTCTCTTTATTGTCCATGTGTTGAAATTCTCCACAATTTCTGTTCTTTATTCCTCTGGTGTTGTTAAGGTCATCATCATACCTGATGGACGAACTATTATTATTTTAAGAAATCAGTAATAATTATCTTTTCTTGAAAGTATTTTCTTTTCCGGTACGTTTGGTTTTCATTTTTTACTCCTCTTCAAATACAACTTCGTGCGATAGCATGGGATGTGATTTTATTCTTGTATGATTCTTTATAATTATTATTATGTCTTGGGTAATGCGCGGTCCCTTTACACTTGGTGTTTAATATGATGCACCCAGACAGCGCAGTGCTCTAGGTGTTTCCAGTGGTTTAGAAATATCCAGAGATATTACTTTGGTTTTGCCGTGGGACTTAAACATGGGGATCCCTTGCACTTGTGCCAATGGCTCTAACTACTAGGCCACTGTGCCAGCAAAATAAAGTACCACTATGCATGGTGGCTGCGGACGGTGCCAAGAGAGCTTAGGGTGCCTCAATGCTGTCTACATAGTATACGGGGTACGTATACCGTGTCAAAATCAATAAGGAACTGATAAAACAGAGGTTTTCCACCTATTTCGTTTTGGGACCCTTTTCAAAGGTCTGATCGCCACCTGACCATCTGTCTGTCTGTTTGTCTGTCTCTCTCTCTCTCTCTCTCTTTCTCTCTCTCTCTCTTTCTCTCTCTCTATCTCTGTCTCTCTCTCTCTCTCTCTCTCTCTCTCTCTCTCTCTCTCTCTCTCTCTCTCTCTATCTCTCTCTTTCTCTCTCTCTCTCTCTCTCTCTCTCTCTCTCTCTCTCTCAGAAAATGTCTTGGCGATTCCTTTCGCCTTCCCTAGGGGATAATGACTCTTTGACTGCAAACCTCTATGACAAAATACCCACTGCACCAGGCATACACTGCCCTGAGGTTATCTCGTGCAAGTGCATAGAACGTAATGGCATTAAAGGAATTTGGGGAGAATTTCAGTTAGAAGAGGAACTCTAAACTAAGATAGAAAATAATCCACACACTGTGTATGAAATAAAATACAAAAAAAAAAAAAAGGATTTCTTCACTGGGACTCCGCGCAGTTGATAAAGAAATGTTAGTTCTATAAATTCTGTCAATAACTATCGCGGCAAAAGTATGTTAATGGTGAAAATTAAAAATAGATCAGATGACATTTCGAAATGGGTGGGGGGGGGGGGGGGAGAGAGAGATTGAGAACACCTGGAATCGCATGGGGAAGAATTTGTCCTGCGCCCCTACTGGATTAGACCAAACAACTTAATGGCTTAGCAGTAAGTTTTACAATCCACCATCAATCTTGTCGCAGACCGTGGGTGGGCACATTGCTATGACTCATGCGTGAGATTTAGGTGGAGTAATAAGAGAAGAGAATGGTCAAATTTTTACCCGTTTTTTTCTTCTTTTTTTTCGGACATTTTGTTTTATGCACGACTCCACTTACGGTAACTTTTGTGTGGACGGGAACTGTCAACACTATCCAGTTTGAAATTTAGACGTAGTTCAAGGATGTTTTTTCTTTCACTCAGTATAAACAAAAAACAATACAATAGACGTTAAAGGAAAATCAATGAACTGGGATGGGATTCAATATTTCGAGATGTTGGCTTAGATATTAGTGTTGGAAAATCGGTGTCCACTTGAGCCGAATATTCGGCTTTTCCTTAGCAATGCGAAAATCCGCGAGCCGAATATTCGGCTTACCGTAGCGAATGAGTTAATCTGGCCCTGGTCCCACCGCCTACAATGACGCTCAAAACTCTACTGAACTCAGTGGCCTGCAGAGGGTTGGTAAATGTCCGGGGTAATTCACTGATTGTATGGCCCCGGACTCAAATTTAAAAAATAAAAAGAAAAAAAAAAAACAATTTTGATTTCACTCTTTGATTGAATGCCCGTGGCGGTCGCCCCCTTTGCCCTTCTGCACCCCCCTGACTGAACTGAATAATTATGACTTGTGCCTGATAGCCTCTGCTATTCCACAGGTTCACAGAGCAACTCACGTTGGCGTAATGACATGACTGGTACTTTTGTGGACGGCTCTCATAATCTTCAGTTTAAATGCCTCACCTGGGATAACTCGGCTGTGTAATTTGGGTCTGCTCTGGAGTAAATAATGTCAAACTGAAATCTAAGACTTAATTTCAAAATCAAATTGATTTTTTTTCCCCCGTTTTTCTCTAATGTTCTTGTTGTTTCTTGCGCTCACGTGTTGGTCCCAGCGAAGGAAGATGTATCACCAGTGAGCCCAGGCGCCTACTGGTCGTGGAGATTTATTTCTTCGAAAATGAAGATGAATTAAAATAATGTTGTTTATTCAAGTAAAAACGTAGAGATGTCATTGTGTGATAGCAGTTCGGCTTGGCGCCAAGTTAAAGTGGGACAGAAAGAAAGAAAGGAAAGAAAGAGATGAAGCTGTATCCGAGACACAGGATATGTTGTATTTGTATTTGTATAACTTTTTAATCCCATTTGGGAAATTTGCCTTTGTGCCATTGCAGCCCAGTTATAACTGGAGCAGGCACGTCGTCGCCACAGTGCAGCGCCGGTCGGCGGGTTGTTGTTGTTGTTTTGATTTTTGGGTGGGGGGATGCGGGAGGGGGGTGGTAGGGATGAATTTTATTTAATTTTGTCCGGGCAGCGGCCTGTTTAGCCTGCTCTTTTCAATTTCCAACTGCCACGGTATCTTTAACGTGCGCAACGTGCACACGGGCTCTCCGAATTTTTCGTCCTTATCCCAGAAGACTAGGCACTCGATCCTACCCCCAATAGGATCAGGGACATGAAAATATGAGAAAAATCCCAAACTTCCAACATGCCTGCACCGGCCAAGTTTTGAACCCGGGACCCTTAGCATGAGAGGCGAGCACCTTGCCTCTAGACCACCTTGTCCCCATGTGTGTTCCCCATACTGAGACGGTTCAACTCGCCAAATTCCGTCCGTCGACTTGTGCGCGTATCATCCATGTCAACAATGCAACAATTCGCACCACACCCCTTCATAACTGAAAGAAAAAGACTAGTACCACAGAGCTCTGTGAGTAGTACCCACCGTGTTTATACGCGCGCAAGTTGTGGACATAATATATAGTGAAAGAAGGCATGGTATTCACGTCTCGGTATTCTGTGTCTCAGGTGGTATTTCGCAACTCCCTGCGCAATGTAATAACAAGAAAACCAGCCAATGATTTTTGAAAAATATAAAACTTTTGAGTGAAAGTGATAATGATCATAACTTTGTTCGATGAACAGTTGTTTTTTTTTTTGGTAAAACTAAAGACGCCTGTGAATTAAGAAAGGCATTAATGCTGCATATGGCCTATATGGCTTATAAGAGAGATGCAACAACAAAGGACACCACTTCAGACCGAAAGGAATAAGAACAAAAGCCGAGATGCGTAGGGTCATCCCCAAAACTCAGCGATAGGACAGTACACAGTGTGCAGTGGTGCGCACCGAAATTTTTCAGGAAGTGATGATGTCATAAAAACCTACAGCATGTCAATGAGCCTAGTGAAAATTGGGGAAACAATACATTGCCAATTTAAAAAAAACTACATCGATTTCAGATTTCTATTAAATTGTGCACTCTTACATCCATTGTGATGTACCATATAAAATTTGAAGCTGCGTGTTGAGTGGTTCAGAATCCTTTTGCAACGAAAAATCTCAAGTCCACAAATATATATATAGTATAGATTACATGCAAGTTATTTTAGAAAAGTCGAAGCCGGCTACCTTACTGCCACAGATCTTCTTTTTGTTTTTCTTGTTGTTGTTGCTTGATGTAATATAGTATTTACACATATTTATACCTGCAATACATGTACAACATATCATGTGTAAATTTTACACATTTGTCGTTGCTATATGTTGTTGGTGTTGTTGTTGCTATTGCGTTGTTGTTGTTGCTGTTGTTATGTTATGTCTTTGTTGTCGTTGCTGTCGATGTTGCTGCCGTTGTTATTGTTGTTGTTGTTGCTGTTGTTTATTGTGTACGCCGGTAATGTTTTCGTTAGTTGATAAGTAAAATCATTTACTCTTATGTCGCTATTATCCTGGCTCATCTCAGCGAGGGATACCAAAAAAATTATATATCCAGCCGCTAAAATTTAGAATTCAGCACACATTGCCTACTTTTCTAGAAAGAAAATTAATCATGTCTTCATTAATTTGAAAGCCTTTTATGGTATGTTTTCTTGTTACATTGCCTTTTTAATGGAGTTCAGCTTCCTTCTCCGTTCCTCCTCTATCTATCTATCTATCTATCTATCTATCTATCTATCTATCTATCTATCTATCTATATATCTATCTATCTATCTATCTATCTATCTATCTATCTATCTATCTATCTATCTTGTCAGAATCTAATGTAGTCAAAGGGAAATAACCTAATTAAAGATTAAATATATATGTTGGCCTAACCACATATCAAGATTAAATTGGCCTAAGATTGAATGCCACCGCATATCAAGATTAAATACGTTGGCCTCAGAGTGAAAACCACTTTTACTGGAAAACCAAAAATATCTATTAGAGTGGCCTTAAAGAAATGTCGTCTGCTGTGTCAATTTTTAAATTTTAACAAATTAGCATATAGAAAGTTAACAACCAAGTACAGAAAGCTCCGTATAGTGATAATAAAAAGTAAACATGTATAGTGGTAGCCAGTAAAGAGATAAATAAAAGCCTTTGGGTTTTGGACGAAAGATTAGCGCCCCAGTTTTATTTAAAGAGGGGATTATATTTTATAGAGTTAAAAGGCTAACCAATGAGGGCCAGCGTAGAGATCGCGATGCAGTGCAAACCCCGCGGGGGGGTGCTCCTTTTTTCATTCCGTGCCAGGCCACCGCCGGCGAAGGAGTCAGGGCTGATTCGACTTGAAAGAATCACTATGTATAAAGTATGATATGTTTGGATGAAGATCTGATCATAGAGATATATGGCTCATGTGAGAATGAACAACGCTCTTGTCCATTGTTCCTGGCCTTAGGCCAGGACAATCGTAAGTACCAAAAACTGATCGAAGCTTGTAATGATTGAAAATCAATAAGGAGGCGAAAACATGACCTTTATCCGATAGGAGAATGAAGAATCTACCAGGAATGTTTGCCGGAAGATGCAAGACGCCAAATATATAGATCTAGCTGTGATTCCTAGAACAGCAACTAATATTAATGTGTGAATTATATAACTGTGATTGAAGTGTTTGGGTGAGGCTGGGAGTTGCCAGCCCATCCTTGATCTATATTTAACTGTGCCGACGTCACTTCGACGGGCAAGACCTGGACCTATAAATTTGAATCTAAATATCTGAGATGACCTTATGTCTCCAGAGACTATAGCAGTGTATTGATTGCCATATAGGAAGCAGACCAGAGTTTAGAGATATATAATTAATTATTATTTAGATAATTAGCGAGAACAGAAGTTAAATGATTTTATAGGAAACCCTAGAGCTGGACTTGTAATGAAGTATTAATTGATTATGAAATTGATGCTACTGATATTTATCATTACTACATATTAGATCTCTAGTCGAAATTGTTAGTGAACTTAACGTAAATAAAATGTGGCCCTGCAGGCCCTATTGTTGAATTTAATCCATTTTGTTTCTTAGTAATTGGCATGATATGGAAGTTAGGGTTAAACTTAATACCTCTCAATTAGAAATATGCAGTCGAACAAACACATACACAACATTATAACACCAGCAATGATAACAACTAAATCCCATTCGTAACAACTGGAGGTGACATCATAACACTAGGAATAGATCTAGGAATGGGTCTATAACATATCTATCTATCTATCTATCTATCTATCTACCTGTCTGTCTGTCTGTCTGTCTGTCTGTCTGTCTGTCTGACTATCTATCTATCTATCTATCTATCTATCTGTCTATCTATCTATCTATCTATCTATCTATCTATCTATCTGTCTGTCTGTCTATCTATCTATCTATCTATCTCTCTGTCTGTCTATCTGTCTGTCTGTCTGTCTGTCTATCTATCTGTCTGTCTGTCTGTCTGTCTATCTATCTATCTATCTATCTATCCATCCATCTATCTGTCTGTCTGTCTATCTATCTATCTATCTATCTATCTGTCTGTCTATCTATCTGTCCATCTACCTAGCCCGTTGCTTTTCTAATGTTATGATTCTTCAAATATATTGCAATTTGTTTAACGAGAAACGCCATAGAATCCCTTTATCTGTGACCATGTCCTCCGTAATTGGTACCGTCCACTGTTTCCGTTTTAAACAGAAAAAATAATGATAATACATTAGTAGGTCACGCTGTTGTCCATTTGAAACAAAAAAAAAGAAACAGGTGATGATGTACAGGTGCGAATACTGTGCAGATTTCAGTCAGCTGACATATATGTGTGTATGTGTGTATGAAGTAGTCTGTTGGCAGTGTATGATCGGACAAGTTTGGCAGCTTTAATCCCTGTGTCCACACGTCTGCAACGGTGTGTGTCTGCAGATATTGTTAATGGCGGGGCGTTTACCCATGTGTATGGTAGTGCCCCTGGTCAAGGTAGATTGTAGGCCACAGTACTTGCTAGATCTCTGTGTTGACACACGTTGACACGTATGGGTTTTCTCTCTCTCTCTCTCTCTCTCTCTCTCTCTCTCACACACACACACACACACACAAATAGATACACCCACACACATACACGATATGGCGTGTAGCTAAGAACACACTGCAGCCTTCGTTCGTATTTCGAGACCTTAGTTCTTGTTTGTTCCAACTCCACTTTTAGCACAGCTGAGAAATTCGACGTTAAATGTTTGTGGAACTGTGAAACAGCTTTGTACGTGCCACAACGCATTTTAAAAAAGTGTCAAAGTGAGCATTTGTTATGCCTCTTCTGCATACTAAAAGATCTTCAGCTATTCTGAAAATGGAGATAGAACAAACAAGAACTAAGTTTGCGAAAGCGAAGCCTGGGGTGGTCACCTATTGGATAACCCAACAACACAACAGCAGACGTTTAGCATCATTTTGCTGATCATTTCATGTTTTCTATTACGCTGGAAGAGTTACAGACAATAGATCTAGTAACGTTGTGTGTACTAGTAATCTAAAACCAACAACAATTAGAAAAGCTGTGAGGCCGCAATAGGGCTTGACGCTAATAATTTTTTATTGCTTTAGAATGTTGTCAATATTTGTTTACTCTTACTCCCTACTCCTTGTCTAAATTCATTTGAATAAAAATTGGGGGGTGGGGGTGCGGGGGGGGGGGGGTAATTGAGTCGGTCTTGCTGTTGTTAGTACTGCCTTAATTAGCATAATTGCAATTAATTTTCATTTTGAATTACATGTAACAGTATGTGGGAACACCAATAGCTTTTAAGTGCTTATGGCCTCTAAAGGTCTTAACCTGGCCCTGGGCAACAACAATTTAATCACAATTACGCTAATGAACACCGTAACAAAAACGGCAAGGTCGACTCAATCACCAACTCTCTCTCACCCCCCCCCCCCCAACCCCCCACCCTTCTCCCATTTTTATTCGAATGAATTTAGGCAAGGAGTAGGGCGTGGCTCATCAATACCCTACGTCTCTCATTAGAGAGTTTTAAGCAGATCAACTACCCCAGCTTTCCAAACTCAAGTCCCTGTTAAGATAAAGATACCCTGTAGACTTATACAACGCCTTACTATTCACCACCCTTATCATCTTTCCAGGGATTGGTTGGATTACAGCTCTCAGTAATTCTTATGAATTCTCAGCATTTTTTTAGTTACATTTAACATTAATGATTATTCCAGAAACACGAAGCGCTGTTTCTCTTTATTATCACGAATTAGCGATTACCTTGAACAGTAATTACTTTGCAAATACATGACCGTAGGAAAACTCAAAACTGTCTTAGGGAACTCGGAATGGTGTAAATAATTCGTGATATGACATTTTCTATTTCTCCTATTTCAATTTATTATAAGTATCATAAACGTTTCCACTTGTTAATATATATCTGGCGAATCGGGTTTAAGGTGAATGGCCAAACTTTTAAGAAAACCCTTCCAAAAGGGGGAAAATTTACTAAGGGAAATGAGATGTGCTAATAATATAAAAGATTAGTCATTTTCATGTATTCAGTTAAAATATTTTGCTTGAAATTGTCTTAGAAATATTTTATTTTGATTTTATTTTTAAAGTTAGGCCCTACAAAGATTTCACTTTAAGCCGGGTTTTGTCAGATCCATTCGCATTTACTTTTTCTATTCTTCCTCTTTGCTGTCTAATGCGTTCTTTATGTTGTCCTTAAACGCTAATTGCTTGTATCTGTTTGACCGTAAGGCCTCGTCAGTCCACTGCAGGATGTAGCCCTCCGCCATTGATGTCCATTCTTCTCTGCTTTTTTGTCCGTCTTGTCCATGCCTGTCCAACTGTCTGCACAATACCATCTCTCCACTGTCTCTCTGGGCGTCCTCTTGTTCTCTGCCCTTTTCTGAGACCTCCATTCAAAGCAACGCTTTCTCCATCCGTTATCTTTCATTCTTCCCACATGGCGACACAAACTAATAAAATACCAGACTGGATGATCCCATTGTGTGACGTCACAAAACAGCGAAAAGTCATGAACCATCCGCCATTCTAGGTTTACGGTAGCGACCGACGCTTCAGCATAGCTACAATTTTTCTTCTTCTTCTTCTTCTTCAGCGTTCCAAGACATGCTTTTAGTTTGGTGTGGGCCAGGAACTGGGTAGTCAGGTGAAGGTCTGCCTCACTGCCCCATAGCTTGGTGTGTAGGTCCGTGGGACTAGGCCAATAGTTTTGTCGTTCCGTCCTGTGGAGTGGACAGTCCTGGAGGACATGCTCTGGAGTCTCAGGGCCGGCTCCGCATGGACACTGGTTTGTCTGCGACAAGCCTATTCTGTGGGCATGGTGGTTGAGGCCGCAGTTGTTTGGGTTCGTATTGTATTGATTTAGTGAACCAGACCATCAGGTACAAGACAATGTTAATTCAACACAACAGACTCCACGTGTAGCCATTTCATAACTTCCTGTATTCTCTTCTGTCGCTCTTTTACAATGAAGTCACAGACAGTCATATTAATAATAATCTAGAGTAAGTCTAAAATCCTAAACAATGTATTTAATATGATACCAGAACATCTCCCTTCTTTTAGAGATTTAAAAGATTTTAAATTAAAGTGTCCTTTCAACTTATGTTGTAATAGTCCAACTTATGTTTCCATCAACGTTCTTTGGGGTGAATTTTAGTTTTGTAAATTTTCGGGTAAGTCCATAAATATTGTTTTTGTTCTGGAAGTAAAAACTATCTACTAATGTAATATTCCATACACACACACTTTCGTTCCATTAACTAATTTATGAACTAACAATTAAGTTAATGTAAAAGTACTAAAAGTCATGATCAACTTAATTGTCCTTGATTTCTGGATATGTCATGCCATATCACAATGGATAGTTGCTTGAAATTAGTGATTTAATTATTATGTCGTTAAATATCAACAGTAAATTGTTCAAACACTTGACATGTTAACTGAACTTAAAACTAAAATGAACAGTAACTTAAACTAAGTAAGTATGAACTACTGTATGAATAAGGTAGAGACTTCCTGCCTCTACATCATGGGAGGGTATTATTATGACCCTTGCTTTATCCCATGATTACTATTACACAACACTTCTAGCTTGGATTGAAGATGGAAGATGACTAGTTCGACCTTCTCATCTCTTCCTCCCTGAATCTGGCTGGCTTGTTAGCAACATAGCCTCGAGCCATACGAGTGACAGGTCTATTTGTAGACACTGTTTCTGGAGGGGATTTGACGACTCTAGAATTTGAACTAGGTGTTGCAGGAATATCTTGGGTTTGTTCGTTATCTTGCAGCACATCATCTGGAGGATCTGGGCTTGGATCTTGATCAGGAAACGAAGACGGTACTGCTTGAAGGTGTTTCCGGTTTCTGCGCAGCACCCGGTCAGGTGTTTTCACCAAATATGTTCGGTGATCTGGATTTGTTGCAATGACAGTTCCTGGTCCGGTCCACTTGTTTTCTTCATCTGTCTTGAGAAGAACTTTCTGTCCAGACTCCAGTTGTTTCTTTTACTTTACTTTCTAAAGGGAATGGTACTCTTCTTGCTGTTGCAACATTATATGGTTCAGCATCTTTGTTTAATGTTATTTTTACTGGTTCAGTTTTCAACAGTCCGGCAGCACCAAAAACTTGTTTTCTTAGTTCAGGTTTTAATTTTTCTGTGCGTTCTATGTCTTCTATGTGCCTGATTAAGCCTAGAGCTTCGGCCACATTTCTGCTGAGTAAATTGCTACCTTCTTTGTTGTTTAAGACCACAACTCTGAATTCAAAGGTCTTTTCCTTTCTCTTTGTCTTCGCTGTGAACTCTCCTTTCACTTGAATATTTCCTCCTGGTGAGGTTAGATTCAGTTTACATTGATGCAATGTCGGTTTGGTTCTCAACCTTTGAAATGTTTTCTGAGTAATACAAGTAATGTCAGCTCCTGTGTCCACTTTGAAAGGAACATTTGTATTCTGAATGTTGAGCATCGTGCTCCATGGTGGAGATTTGTCTGAAATGACTGTATCTATTGAAAATGTTTGTTCAAATTCTTCAGTCACCTCTCTAATGTTTGACCTGCACATTTTGGCAAAATGATTTGCTTTATGACACTTGTGGCAGGTTCTCCCTTTTGCTGGGCATTGGTCATGTGGGTGACCTTTCCCACACCTGCGACAATTTTGATACTGAACACTGGTAGGTCTGTGATGATTATGATTATAAGGTTTCTTATGTGGTTTGTGACCTTGTTGTGGTGCTGTTGCCCCTTTGTAATGCTTTTCATTCTTTTTAAATCCACCTGATTTTACTCTACTCATCTGAGTTTGCTGTGGCTGTGCTGTGTTATTTGTCAGCTTTTTTAAGAATTCTTCAGTCATTTCCAGACTTCTCGCGAACTGTAACAATCCTGCTACGTCAAGCGTTGATGTAGTGAGTCCTTTTTCTCTCACTTTCTTCGATGAGCAACCTGATATGAGTTGCGATTTTATTTCATCCTCCGCATTCGGAAAATTGCACTGAGACGCAAGTTGGCGAAGTTCGGAGTAAAAATCGTCAATTCGTTGAAATTCTTTCTGCCGCTTGTGTCTGAATTCATATTTCAGGATCTCCAAATTTGATCTTGGATTAAAATGATCTGTTAGAGCTTTAATGAGGTCCTTATAAGATTCATCTGAGGCTTGTATGGTATTGATAGTGGGTAATGATTCTGCAATATCATTTAGATCTGGACCACCATAAGTGAGGGTAAGAGCGTATCTTCGTTTGCTGCTAGCTATCTCGTATCCATCAAAGATGTGCTCCAGCCTGCGGACCCATCTAGGCCATCGAACTGCGGCACCTTCAGTGTGGCAATCGAATTGTTCATACGGTGGGAGATTCATGATGGACTCTGTGGTGTAGATCTAGTAGATTTGGCTCAGGTCTGAACTCATAGACTCTGCACTGTGTCGATCTATTCTTGCTGTCAGGTCTGATCTCATAGACTCTGCTCTATCGATAATAGGTCTTGGTTCATGGGCTTGGCTTAGGGGCCTTTTTTTTTTTTTTTTTTTTCAGATACGTCTAGATTCTAGATCTGGTAATGCCAGCTACTTTAACTGACAACATGTTTGTCAGATCCCACTTCTGACACCATGTTTGGGTTCGTATTGTATTGATTTAGTGAACCAGACCATCAGGTACAAGACAATGTTAATTCAACACAACAGACTCCACGTGTAGCCATTTCATAACTTCCTGTATTCTCTTCTGTCGCTCTTTTACAATGAAGTCACAGACAGTCATATTAATAATAATCTAGAGTAAGTCTAAAATCCTAAACAATGTATTTAATATGATACCAGAACAGCAGTGTCCTGTCCGGAGGCGGAATATCTGCACCTGCTCTTTCCTTTGTCATGCTACAATTTTGAATGATACCATTTTGACGCGCCTACTGAACGCGGAAGTTTGGTTCCGCACCGAGAAATTAACACATGTACAAGCAATCTTGACAAATAAAAAGAAATTTCTACTGCAGATAGAACTAGAATCGGAATTTCCCGAGCGGCGGCCATGTTGGTTATACAGTCGCCGCTCGGGAAATTCCGTAAAAAACGACACACCCCGAAGCTCATGTTTCCAGTCTGGTTAATTTATTAGTCTGTGCATGGCGAGCCCTTTTCCACTTTTGTCATAGTGTAAATTTCACAATGTCTGTAACCTGGGCCTGTCTCCGAATATCAGAGTGGTGGGATTTTAACATTTATCTTGAAAATGTTTCTTTCCACTGCTCTTTGCATGGTTCTGGAATTTCAATCTGCTTCTTTGTTGGGACCAGGTTTCACAGATACGCAGCTGTTGGGATGATGCACTGTTTGAAGACTTGTCCCATAAGAGACAATAGTAGTCATCCAATATCACCTGAGATTTGTCATCCGTGTGTTTCTGGTAAATGTAAAGAAAACCGTACATCTATTAGCCTGGGCGCTCATTACTAGCAGGTCTTGATAGGCCGAGTACAAGTTTTTTTTTGGACGACGTCATGACATTAAAGTGCCAGTGGAATCAAATCAGCTGCCTGGGGCCCAGAGGTCTCATTGAAATTAAATGTCGTGACGTCATCACCCAACTAGTCTATCGATCCAAATCGGCTGTTGCGGGCGTAGGCCGTAATGCCTTTCTAATGAGCCTTTGTACCTGCGCCATTGGAATACATCTCATTTTGTACATAATGTTTAGATAACCTTTCACCTTTCACCTAGGCGTTGTCCACCCACGGCAGGATGTAGCCCCCCCCCCCCCCCCCGCCCCCCTCCGACAATGCTTTCCATTCTCTTCTGTCTGTTGTTTTCCTCATTCATGTTGTTCTTCCTCTCTTTGTAATGTCGTCCTTCCATCTTCTTTCGATAACATAAATACATAATTAATGAGGGATCGGTTACACCTACAATTTGAGACTGTGAGGCTGTTTGTCTGCCATTGGTAAGAGGAAGATAGATTCAACTAGCCGGCTTTTCAAAGTCGGCTGATTCCCGCCTTGCCTTCAATGCCTTTCTAATGAGCTTGTACTGCGTCATTTGAATACCCGTCTGATGTAAATGCAGTGCTTAGGAAACGTGAATATTATGTGATTGTTGAGGGATCGGCTTAAATCTACAATCTGAGACTGTTTAAGGTTGTTTCAGTACCATAGGTAGGAGGAAGTATGGAGCGTGCGCAAAGGTCTTCCTGTTAATCGGGTTTTCCTAATTTTAATACACCTAAAGAATATTATATTTGTCACGAGTGGAGTGAGCGGGATTCAAGGATTACGGGGGCATGGAAGTGAGGGAATGACTCACGGGATAGTGAGGCTGCTCACCTATATTGACTTCTGTTAACGTTAAAGCGTGAAATGTTGTGAGTTGGGGGGTCGGCATGAGGCGAGAGCGCTGTACTGACAATCACTGCAAGTTAAGAGGTCCCAGGGGACAGACGTGAGATCAGAGCAGTCGGGAGATTGTTGTGTGTTTTCCAGTGATGACTGGTAGGTTGAACTGTGATTTATAATTATGATGATTGATGTATTATATTCGCCTATGACCATGATGTAAATAAGTATATGTGAGGAATGTGGAAGTCAGTGATTACTGTGTATAGAAATGTGCGCCATGAGCGATAGATGTAAGTTAAGTTCATGGATTCGTAGCGAGAGTGAGTGCTGTGTGGTACGGTGGAGGTGTGTTACCGTAAGATGTGTGGTGAGTGAAAGGTGGACTAGTGTGTGTACGCTTCATGGTTTGTAATGAGGGGTGAAGTGGTTAGAAATGGTATGGTATTATACCAATGTAATGTTCTTCTTGTAGGTGCCGGGGTCGGGCAGAGACGCCACTCGCGGTGAGCGAACTAGCACAGGGGATAGGCCAGCATAGGGCCGAAGGCTACTCATAGGCCAGTGGAGTGAAGCTGTCGCGCAGGACAGTAGGAGCGCATGAGTCGTGGCAGTCTGGCCACAGACAGGGACGTTGTATAGAACTGTTAATGTGCTATTAAGATGTACTACTGTGATATTGATATACTACTGTGCTATTGAGATACTAATGTGAATTGAACTATTAATGTGCCATTGCCATGTTGAGGTGCTATTGGAATGCTAATGTGTTATTGCCCTAGGAAGGAGCTATTGAGAGACTGCGGTGCGAGTGAAATGTTAATGTGCTATTAAGACATTGAGAGGAGAGGCTGGAGCCGAAGTATCTTTAGAAAGTAATTACCGGGTTGTGGACCCGAGGAAGAGGGCATGTGGGAATAAGGCCGTTGGAGGGTAGTTAAGTTCAATAATATAATGTATGTAATTGCACTGTTATCTTTATCTTTATGTTTAATAAATGTGTGAGTCTGATGGGTTGTTCTGTTAAGTGTTATACGTGTTAGTTCGTGATTGTTGTCCTGGTATAATTATTACATTTCCCAGTCTGGGATTTGTGACAATATTCACTTAAAATCGTTCCTAGTTCTATATCCATCGAACGTCTCTGATAAACTTCTTAATTAAACTGCGCCATTTGAATATTTGACGTTAAA